>JAVTVY010053154.1:0-27507 GCA_036873755.1 Hanleya hanleyi | reverse complement strand
CCCGTTTGAATTTGGTCCAGCCCTCCCGGGACAGACGAATGTGAGCCGGGCACGGTTGTGTAGGGTCCGCATCACAGATGTCTCCCACTTCCTCCATGATATCGACCTTATCCGCATACACGTGCAGGAAAACCTCGGGGGTCAAGCTGAAATACGCCAGTATTATATGCTCCGTCATGGTCAGTACGTGAATGGTACCAGATTTCACTGTCTCTCGTATTTATAGGGAGAACCCCGTGAGATCAAAGGATCAGGTGGTCATGTCACTGGGCTGACTGAGTCTAGCCGGGTAATCAATGGCATCGTCATCGGGTTCATGGCTAGACAGTTGTTCATGGGGTTCAGCCAGCGCGTCCTCAATAGCACGAGCCCACCCCAACTGGTGTGATGATCGCTCGTCCGGTGTAAACAGCTGGTCCACAATAGGCACCACTTTCTCCAAGGCTGACCACAGATGGGGGTCTAGGGTGAAGCCTCGCGTAGGGTCTTGGTAGCGGCCCAGGCGTAGGAAGAAGGTTGCACGGTATACGTAGATGGCATTGTCTATGTGGATGAGGTTCCGTCGAGCTCGCCGCTCAACACCCGTTTAAATTTGGTCCAGCCGTCACGAGGTAGCGTAACCGTATTCGATCAGGTCTTAGCGGGCGCCCAGCAAATATCTCCACGGTCTCCCACAAGGGTGACTTTATCTTCATAGACGTGTAACCCCAACCGGGGTGTAAGGGGCAGAATGGCTCGTAGGACGGGTGACATGCTTGCTCCAATGTCGAACGGTGAATGACACACACTCTGTCTGTCTCTCGTATTTATGGGTAGGTCTCTCGGTGACACGGTTGGCCCAATGACTAAGGGTTGATGACACACACTCTGTCTGACCCTCGTATTTATAGTCCCACTGTCAATACCACAGCACCAGGGTCAATAGGGTACAGACTAGTGTGAGGCCAACCAGTCGTCGCTGGTTCCGGCGTGAGCGCTCGTGGTCCATAGCCCGAGCATCAAGGATGGCTGTCATAGTCCAGTAGTGGTGAGTGATGGCACGCCTCTCCATCGAGTGCACTCTTTCGAGGACCGCTTCTGTGAACTCGTTGAGAATCTGGCGTCGTCCCTCGTTGTCGTCGCCATCTGCAAACATGGACCGGACCACTGCTCGGTAACCCGTGAATGAATTCACCACGGTGGCATGCTGTAAAATGCGAGTCGCATAGGGCTGGATCTCCGCCATGGCTCTGCAACCGTAGAAATGAAGGTGTAGGATACAGAGAGACGTGTTTTATAGACCAGGTCACACATGCGCGCCTAGACGTCGGGTGTAGTCCGTGATACGTACTATTCTGATGGGTTAGTCCAAAGAAGAGAGCAACAACAACAACAACAACACAGATTACAGATCAATCCTTTTATTATGCGTGAACATCATAGGAATGCATGTACTGACCTGTCTGTGGGGGTTTTCCACAATGGCATATGCATCCGCGCGCTGCCGGTGATGCCGCGCACGGTCGGAGAACCCGCGCGCGCGCGCGCTGCGGCCGGAGTACCCGCGCGCGCGCGCTGCGGTGGGGGGCCGGGGCCCGCCGGGGCCGGAAAAGTTGGAGATCGTTTTAGTGAAAACCGGAAGTGACGTCACACACTTGCGCAGACCCACCACACCACGTGAATGCCATTGTAGAGAAAAAAAAACCAGTACATGACAGACACAGACAAGTCTAGGCATGGCCAGAGGTCACGCCCCATTCACCCCAACCGGAAGTGACGTCACACACTTGTTCATTGGACCATTAGTGGCGCCCCTAGCTCCAAAACGTCTAGCGGGACCCATACAGGGTCCAGTTTTCGACACTAGGTGACCACATCCCGACGAAATGGCCAGTTTCCGACACCGGATGTGCCGCCATCTTGAACATACGTGCCGCCATCTTGGATATGTCCCATAATGCACAGGGTCAAAATACTCGCTTCTGATTGGCTGAGAGCTCTGTGACGGATTTGAAATACTCGCTTCTGATTGGCCGAGAGCTCCGCATTGCTGTCTGCGCATGATATTCCTACCGTACATCCAACCCATCAGATGCCCCTTCACGAATGCTTCACTTTGATACCTCACTCGACCCCATCGGACCATTAGGGGCTCCCCTAGCCCCAACACGCCTATGTTCATACCCTTGGGCCACCACGCACCTGACTCGACCCCATCGGACCCTTAGTGGCTTCCCTAGATGCCAAAACGTCTATTTTCATACCCTTGGGCCACCGCGCATGCGCAGAATGCCGATATTTCAACCCCACACCCAGCCCATCAGATGCCCCTTCACGAATGCTTCACATTGATATCTCATATGACCCCACTGGACCAATAGTGGCTCCTCTAGATGCCAAAACGTCTATTTCCATACCCTTGGTCCACCGCGCATGCGCAGAATGACGCTATTTCAACCCACTAGTCCAGTGAGATGCCCCTTCACGAATGCTTCACTTTGATACCTGACTCGACCCCACTGGACCAATAGTGGCTCCCCTAGATACCAAAACGTCTATTTTCATACCCTTGGGCCACCGCGCATGCGCAGAATGCCGATATTTCAACCCCACACCCAGCCCATCAGATGCCCCTTCACGAATGCTTCACTTTGATACCTCACTCGACCCCATCGGACCCTTAGTGGCTTCCCTAGCTCTAACACGGCTATTTTCATACCCTTCGGCCACCGCGCATGCGCAGAAGGCCGATATTTCCACCCCACACCCAGCCCATTAGATGCCCCTTCACATAAGCTTTACTTTGATACCTCACTCGATCCCATTGGACCATTTGTGGCTCCCCTAGCTCCAACACAGCTATTTCCATATCCTTAGGCCACACGAGTTGTCTCCCTTGCGTCAATGTGTGCAGATGGCGCTACTGTCGACGCCGTGATATGGAAAGGGCATCCCCACACCATCCTGGAGCCGCCATTTTGTTTGTTGTTTTCTTGCGGAGATACACGGGACAATAAACACTCGTCCCTAGGGTGGTACAGATGCTAGACTGATCCTATTAACATGGTACAACACCTATAGATTATGTTTAATTGAGCTGCGTGTATACGGTGAGTGAAGACTCGTCCAACACGTATAGATTAAGTTTATGACTATAAGTTCTATGTAGCGCGCTGCGGCCTGGGGAAACCCCCCAGGCACGGTGTACATTCCGTGGGACTACTTTTCTGCCCGCGGAGGCAGACCACATCACCACCAGACCGCATCACAGCGGATGTATACATGGAACTATTTTTGACCTTTGTCCCGGAACTATAGCCTAGACAGGTCAGTCATGCCTTGATCACGTGATCGTCATGGGGAAACCCCCACTGGGAAACCCCGCCACACTTCCGCCACAAATCTGCGCAGAAACACCTGCGCACTCGTCAAAATGTGACCTGTAAATGGTAGACACTACTATTACAGCCGCCATCTTAAACCCACCATCCACCACCCACCACAGCCGCCATCTTAAACCCACCATCCACCACCCACCACAGCCGCCATCTTAAACCCACCATCCACCACCCACCACAGCCGCCATCTTAAACCCACCATCCACCACCCACCACAGCCGCCATCTTAAACCCACCATCCACCACCCACCACAGCCGCCATCTTAAACCCACCATCCACCACCCACCACAGCCGCCATCTTAAACCCACCATCCACCATCCACGTCATATGCAAATTTCTGAGGTCAAATTTTACTCGCTTCTCATTGGCTGTCACCTCCTCATTTCCTCCTCAATTATGCAAATTTCTGAGGTCAATGTGCGCCCATTTCAGTAGAGTATACTACTCACGGGTATGTGATTTGTAAATGTGGTTACATCTTAACGCTCGCAAGGAAAATCTGTGTTTTTGTCCCCCCTATCTTTGGGTTATGCAACATCAATCTGAATGTGAATAGTTGTGAATAATTTATAAAAAAAGCCTGTTTGGAGGTTGAGACTGCATTCCAGTCTGAAACCACCATGACTTCACCGGCTAAATCACCCGACGACCCTGAGACCCCCCAGTCGTACTCTACAACGTCAACCCGATCGATAGTAAAAATTCACCCTTCACTTTGCTCCACAAAAAAATCCCAGTGATTCATAAGAGATACGTGTGACAACCCACCCTGTATGCGCACTTCCGAACGTTTCTCTACTACTCTCCCATTTCGTATGCATTTATTTCTGGGCCAACAGTGGACAGGATCCTGTATATAGCGAGAGTTCATTCTCCTGCACATGACCACCCTAGCGTCTAGCGTTTTAAGGTGTAGGAAGGCGCCTAGTCCCGTATGCGTATCCGGGCGACTGCGCTTTCTCTACTACAAATAACTTCACCGTCACGTGGCACTGTGCACCATTCGCCATTTAGGACTATGCGAAATTCAACAGCATATTTCATACGTCTATACCTCTACTCCCAAACCTCCCACACACGTACTCATCTGTCGAAGTTCGAGGCCGACATGCGCGTGGTTTTACATGTACCCCGTCAGAGTTGTCTTCTTTCCGCACAGAGATATGGTACCAAGGTTAATGTTATCCGAGAATTCGCTAGACAAGAGCCGCCATTTTATACACACTCGTGTCCCACTGATCATAGCAAATAACTAATAACATTGTACAGAGCATATGCATATATCACTGAATGGTAGTGGCATTTTGTATTCCAGAGAAGAAGATTCCCCTCCTGCATTCCCCCTCCTTCTGCACAGCGCACATTCAACACAAATCACACAGAACATTCCAGACTGGTCACTGGCCACCATCTGCATAGAACACACACACCACACATCACACATACTTATCTAGACTTATCACCAGCCATGGTTCAGTACCTCAGTTTTGCTATACCCTGGTGCCTATACACCATAGCTTAATACTATAGGGTAGTATAGTATATACCGTGTCATGGCAGTACTGGTTAGTATGTTAACACCATCGTTGTGTCTCAACCACCGCCCTACATAGTCCCATTTTTGTCTCGCACGATCTTTCAAGGTCGCCATTTTGTTTTTGCTAGGACAAGCTCAAACATTCGTAAACCTTTTCAAACTTGTTTACCGGACGTCCAATGAACGGAAGTCACGTGATCGGAAGCTGCACACCCGGAAGGCCCAAAGACCGGAAGTCACGTGACCAGAAGTGCAACATGAGAAAAAGCAGAACAGGTATACTACGCATGCCCATTGGCGAGGGACACCGGAAGTTACGTCATGACCAGAAGTGCGCAACCGGAAGAGCGCGCCACACGCCACTGCGCATGCGTAGTTTACCTATTCTGCTCTTTCTCTACTACTGTTACGTTAACATACGAATAACTCCTTTGGATGTTAGATTAGTAAAGCCAAAAATTAATCTCTTCAATTCTGCTCAAAAGCTGTGTTTCATACAGACAAAATACTCAAGTTTGACATTCTTAACGGGTGAAAAGTGACGTAAAACAGCGTCGTTCAATTTTGACATGCATATGACACAGACATAGATTTTTTATTATATCTAAAATATAACAGATTGAACCAAAATAATATGTCGATGAAATGTCACGGTGACTTTGAAAACATTAAATTCGTTTTGGTCTAGGATGTCACATCTTAGATATATTAAAAGATCCATATGCTAAAATGTATACGAACAAGCCAAAAATAGACGAAAATGCGACTTCAAACGTCAGCTGACGCTGTTTTTCTTAATTTTTGGGTATTTTGTCTGTACGAAACACAGCTTGTGCAGAATTAAACAAAATATAGGTTCGGTTTTTTGCCTTTTTCACGTCTTTTCGTTTTCTCGTGTTTTGATAACCCGCGGCACGAAAACACCAGATTGCAAGGCGAAAAGACGAGAATGCGAGGCGAAAAGACGAGAAAACGAAGGCCAGAAATCTCGTCTTTTCGCCGCGTTTTTTCGTTTTCTCGCGTTATCAAAAGGCGAAAAAACGAAAAGACGAGAAAACGAGAAAGTGTTAGGGTCAGGCCAAACGAAAAAACGATTGGCCGCATCCGCCTTCCATAATTTTACTAACGTAACACCTAAGGCAATTTCTTATATGTTACCGTAACTGCTCCTGTACTGGATTATACATTCCAGTTGTTAATAGTTTATTTTTAGATTTGAACTCTCTGTGAGGCGCACTAACCAGTACTGTTTTTGAGGAAAGCATGTTACTGATTTCTCCAAGGTCGAACTTTGCAGTGTATCGCCATTGTCGCGTTAACCCTGTAGCCGCCACTGTGTTAGTATGATTTATTGAACTCTTACGCTTACGCAGCGCACTTATTTCATTTATTCAGAACATATTGAAAGACAAAGTCGTGAATGATCAAACACGTGAACTTACCAACAACAACGCCATGTTATGTAATGTTTCTGTCAAACCTATAGAGTCATATATATATAGTTTATTCAAAGGAACTAGCCTATTGTAAATGGCATTTTTATAATGTATTTACTGAAACTAGTCCAGCTCGAATGTTTTGTAAATCAAGGGCCAATACTCTTGCCGGCTTGCTGAACGAAGCTCGTCTACTGATCGAAGGGACGCTACTCTTCGAGCATTTTCAAAACTCTGTAGATGAATAGCAAACCATTAATGTGTTGTACGGGATTAGCTGTCTGCTATTCACCAGTGAAGAGGCAGAACAGTAAATAGACATCACCTGGCTGAAGGGGATCATACAGACATCGGCACACAGGATCACGGGCATCGGACGACGTCCAGACTACACGGACATGGGTCATTCCCTAACTGGTAACACAGACAAAGTATAACCTCCAGTCTCCATATAAACTGTAACATCACGCAGTGGGAGATGGACTATTGATAATAACTGTCAACAGACTATATAATATATCTACACGAACATTATATCACTGTCAATATGTCCGACGCAGGCACGTCTGTTCCCTCAGTGGACGGCGCCATTGCAACGAGGATTCGGTCACATACAGAAAAAGACGCTGAAATGTATGAAATTACGAGACAAGGACATTTTAAGAAGCTAGAGACTACTTGACGACATGTAGAAGAAATACTGGAAGCACAATTAGATCTACCCTTAGATCTTGCCACATTAGAACAAGCTCGTGCAGATCTGAATAAAGATTTTGAACTTTATACAACACTATCCCAGTCCTACGCAGAATATCTGGCCAGATCACACCTCCGTTTCCAAGGCACGTGACCAGTTGGTTAAAAACACTATAATACAGCTAATCTTGGACATTCTACAATTGATGGAAAGTGCCTCGCAAGCCAGCAAAATCCAAGTCAAATTCTGGTCGCAGGAGCCGTACATCAAATATCAGTTCCGTCCCCGCTCGCAAAATGGCAAAGGCCGGAGCAGCCAAAATGAAATTGGAATTTGCAAGCAAGGAAGCTAATATCAAGAAACAACAGGCAGCTATAGCTGAAAAACAACAACTGTTAGCAGTGCAAACAACGCGTGTGCAGGCTAATTTAGACGCCGAACTTGAACTTTTAAAACTCAGGGACTCGTCGCCGAGATAGCGGCCGAAGTTGATGCCGACGACATAAGTGTTGGCCTAGAATTACCCCAAGAAAGTCCTAGTGAACGCACAAGAGCATATGTGGAGAGATGCAATATCTCACGGCATTCAGAAACCGTCCCCAAACAAATCACGCAATCAACACCCTTACAACGTCATACATTACATGATTCAACGGATGGGTTGGGAACACCAAAGCCACGCCCCCATGCGTACACAGATCAAACATTCCAACAGGATGGAGAGGTGTCTGCTATAAGTCATGATTCTACACGTCCACAGTATGGCAGTTCAACATTGAGCCCTGCGGCTCCTGTCACGCCTTAAATCCGGTAACTACATCTTCTGACAGGCTCCAGGTTAACCCATACACAAGAATGGTAACTTCAGAACTTACACAGTTTCTGCTAAAGAAAGAACTGTTGCTCACAAGACTGAACAATTTTAATGACCAACCAGAGGGTTATGCCAGCTGGGAAGCAGGGTTCTTAGGCATTGTGAGGGAGCTCAATGTGAACTCCATTGAGGAGACTGACTTGCTAGTTAAATGGCTGGGCCCCGAGAGCGTAAAACACGCTCTCAGTATAAGAGCTGCAAACACTAACAGTCCAGACAAAGGTCTAAAACTAATCTGGGACAGACTAGATGAAAGGTTTAGGTCCCCAGAAATGGTGGAATCGGCACTTAAACGAAACTCGAACGTTTCCTAAAACTTTCAAATAAAGAGAATAAGCAACTCTATGAACTATCCGATCTCCTGTCAGAAATAGAATCCACGAAATCAGATGAGAAGTACAGTACGTTGCTTTCCTACTTTGACTCGTCGACAGGCGTTATTCCCATAGTGCGTAAACTGCCCTACAACATACAGGAGAAATGGACAACTCAAGCGTCTAAGTATATGCGACAACACAATGTTTCGTTTCCAACTTTCTCCTTCTTCGTCGAGTTTGTCCGGGAGGTTAGCCGGACAAAAAATGATCCAAGCTTCTCCCATGAGTCATCGAGCGTACCCCGGACAAAGGAGAAACCACCCACAAGACCCGAGGGTGAACATATCCTCCAAGAAAACGGTCCACGCATTAACAGCTGCAGAAAGCGACCAAGCTTTAGGAAAGTGCCCCATACATAAAAGCAACCACTCTATCAATGAGTGTCGGAATTACAGAACGAGAACTCTAGATGATCGGAAACAAACACTTGGCTGAAGCATGTATGGAGACTGTTGAATGTATGGAATGTGGCAGTGGAAAGCACCCCACTGCACTGCACGTTGCGAATTCATCTGTCTCGAACTCAAAAACTCCTGTGGCGGTCCCAGAGGATGGCGGGGAGACGGACCAAAAAGTGGTGAACTCAAACTGCACACAAATTTGCGGTACAAGGTTCGGTGGAAAATCTTGCAGCAAGAACATTTTGATAAAGCTGTATCCAAGAGGGTTCCCAAAACAATCAAAGCGTATGTATGCCATTTTAGATGAACAGAGCAATGTGTCGTTGGCTCGATCAAAGTTCTTTGATCTGTTCAATGAAGACAGTGAGCTGAGGGTATACACCCTTCCATCATGAAATGGCCGTGTAGAAACTTCCGGTCGACGTGCGAAAGACTACGTCATAGAAGCCTTGGACTCGAGTGGACAGGTGCATGTTCCAGACATTGTGGAATGTGACAATATTCCGAACATACGGGCAGAGATACCAACCCCAGAGGTAGCCATGTGTCACCCGCATTTGAAAGACATTGCACAATCAATACCGCCATTGGAAAAAGACTCCGACATCTTGCTACTGATTGGCCGTGACGTTCCAACGGCACATCACAATTATCTGTCAACGTATAGGTCCACACAACTCCCCATACGCCCAGAAGCTGCGACTTGATTGGGTTGTTGTAGGCGAAACGTGTCTAGGGAAAGTGCACAAACCGGACTATGTCGTAACAACATATGCGTTACCAAATGGCCGACCGTCTACCTTTGAACCTTGTCCAAGCAACTTTGACGTTAAGGAAAAACACAGAACCACCAACGTTGAGGACAGCGTAGCACACAACGTCTTTGTTACGACACCACATGATAATAAGATTGAAACCTCTGTTGAAGACAGAGAATTTCTCCGGATTATGGATGTAGGTTTCGTCAAGGGTCCGGATTATGGATGTAGGTTGCGTCAAGGGTCCCAATGGTAATTGGGTGGCTCCTCTGCCATTTAAAACACCTCGCCGACGCCTACAAATCAGGGGTGTGTTCGATTCGTCTGCGTGTCATGAAGGTGTGTCGCTAAACGACGTGCTGCTGAAAGGCCCAGATCTCACGAATGATTTATTGGGCGTCCTGATCCGATTCCGCAGGGAGAAGATTGCTTTCACAGCAGACATAGAACCGATGTTCTATTGCTTCCAGGTCCGTGAAGAGGACAGGAATTATTTGCGATTCCTATGGTACCAAGACAACGATTTCCATAAAGGTCTGGTTGATTACCGGATGAAAGTCCATGTCTTCGAAAACAGCTGTGGCGACGTACGGTCTTCGAAAGACAGCGGACATCGACCAAAACAACTTTGGAGAGGACGTCGTGAACTTTGTTAACCGGAATTTCTACGTCGACAACGCCCTCACGTCACTTCCCACAGTCAATGGAACCATCGACTTGGGTAAGAGGGCACAACAATCCCTGGCGACAGGTGAAAATATTCGGCTGCATAAGATGGTCTCAAACAGCCAGGAGGTGATCCAGGCATTCCCATCAAGCGACCACGCTAAGGATATCAAAAACCTTGATTTGGGAACTGATCAGGTTCCTCTTCAGCGTAGCCTTGGGCTATCGTGGGACATCAAAGCTGACTCCTTCACCTTTCAAGTTTCCACAGAGAAGAAACCATTCACGCGCCGTGGGGTTTTATCGACAATCAATAGTTTGTTTGACCCTTTAGGATTTGTCGCCCCAGTCATCACACAGGGTAAAATCTTACTCCGAGAATTCATGAAGGAACCAGTAGACTGGGATGACGCATTACCACCGCACAATGAGAAAGAATGGGAAAACTGGAAGAGGTCGTTGCTATGTCTGCAGGAACTACAGATTCCAAGAGTGTACACCAGCTTATCATCAGTCTCCAAAGAAATCCTCATCTACTCAGATGCGTCAGAGTTGGCGATAACAGCTGTGGCCTACATGAAGATAACGGATGACGTCGGCAACGAGCAAATTGGTTTTATATTTGGCAAAGCCAAACTCGCACAAGCCCATGGACACACTATTCCCCGTTTGGAATTATGTGCGACCGTTCTAGCGGTAGAGATCGCCGCGACTATTTCAGACCAGCTAGACATCGACCTCAGAACCATACGATATTTCACTGATAGCAAGATCGTATTAGGATACTTGAACAACCAGACACGCAGGTTTTACATTTACGTGAGTAACCGCGTAGGGCGGGTACGGAGAGTCTCCACTCCTGGTCAATGGAGCTACGTTCCCACTGAGCTAAATCCGGCAGACGTAGCAACGCGCAACATAGCAGCTGCAGACATGAAGACCAGCGTCTGGCTAATTGGTCCATCCAAATTGCCGAAGCCAGATACAGACGACGAACTTTTTGAGCTGTGCAGCCCAGAAGAAGATCATGAGATCAGACCTCAGGTAACGTCACTAGATACCAATGTGTCGCAGCCGAGTTGCCTTGGGTCCGAGCGTTTCCAGAGATTTTCATCTTGGAACAGTCTAGTTAGAGCCTTCTCTCACCTCAAACACATCGTTCGCTCGTATGGAAAGCGGTCTGATTGTCGTGGCTGGCATGTGTGCGGAGACTCGAAGAACGTTGACCTCTATAGAGAGACTGAACTTTTCATCCTAGAGAAATTATAGTCCGATGTTTTCGGTAAAGAAATGGAGTGTGTCATCAACAACAGAGTTCTACCAAAGAACAGCTCAATCCGAGAACTCAGTCCCATTTTGGATGAAGACGGGATACTCAGGGTGGGAGAACGCCTCAACCGAGCCAGTATTACAGTGGAAGGCAAAAATCCCATCACCATACCAGGAAAGCAGCATATTGCCATGCTGCTGGTTCGTTACTACCACCAGGCTGTGCTTCACCAAGGTCGACATTTCACCGAGGGGGCCGTACGGGCAGCTGGTTTCTGGATCATTGGCTGCAAGCGACTGATATCGTCATTATATCATCTGTGTGTCAAGTGTAGAAAGCTCCGAGCCATCACATCTCAGCAGAAGATGGCAGATTTGCCACCTGAACGTCTGACTCCAGCCCCACCATTTACCTACGTAGTGGTGGATACTTTTGGACACTGAACTATAGACACACGCCGCACTAGAGGGGGGACCGCAAATAGCAAACGATGGGCCATCATGTTCTATTGTTTGGTCACCAGGGCCGTACATATAGAAGTGGTTGAAGACATGAGCTCTGCTTCATTTATCAACGCTCTGCGGAGATTTCAATCTGTCCGTGGCAGTGTGAAGCAGTTCAGATCCGACCGAGGTACGAATTTCGTTGAGGATACTGACGATATCGGCATTGATGCGATCAACGTTGACGATGAGGCTATGGGCGGATTTCTGCACAACCGTGGGATTGAGTGGATATTTAACCCTCCGCACTCTTCACATATGGGTGGGAGTTGGGAACGCATGATTAGCGTCACCAGGCGGATCCTGAACTCAATGATGGCAGACGTACAAACCAAGAATCTGACTCACGATGTTCTCGTCACCTTCATGGCAGAGGTATGTGCCATCATAAATGCTAGACCTCTGGTGCCAGTTTCCAACGACCCGGACGCACCATTAATACTGACACCAAACACGTTGGCAGTTCTGTCGAGCCGTTGTGTGACACCTTGCAGCGGGATCAGCGGGACATCTACAGATCTCTTTGGTAGCGCGTTCAGCTTCTTGAGGACATTTTCTGGAAACGTTGGAGGAACGAATACATCCAGACCTTGCAACCTAGGCGGAAATGGCAAGATAGCCAACTGAACATCAAGAAGAATGACGTTGTTCTCCTTCAGGACAAGAACGTTCACCGCAACGAGTGGCCGATGGGAATCGTCTTGAACGCCATTCTCGGAACTGATGACAAGCTGTCGTACGCGTCGTCAAGGGGGACCAAACTTTTTCCTATACCCGTCCTGTGACCGAAATGGTTCGCCTGTTATCGAAAGGTTAAGTTGTGTCAGCGTTCTGTACGACAGTTTATTGTGATGCTTCAAAGAACCATCAGGCGGGGAGTGTACTGGATTATACATTCCAGATGTTAATAGTTTATTTTCAGATTTGAACTCTGCTGTGTTGGAGGCGCACTTACAAGTACTGTTTTTGAGGAAAGCATGTTACTGTTTCTCCAAAGTCGAACTCTGCAGTGTATCGCCATTGTCGCGTCAACCCTGCAGCCGCCACTGTGTTAGTATGATTTATTGAACTCTTACGCTTATGCAGCGCACTTATTTCATGTATGCAGAATATATTGAAAGACTTAGTCGTGAATGATCTAACACGTGAACTTACCAACAACAACGCCATGTTATGTAATGTTTCGCAATCATTGTATGTCGCTGTAGACTGACTTTACATGCATCAGTAATTGTTAGCAATTCCTTTCTGTCAAGCCTTTAGGGTCATATATATATAGTTTATTCACAGGAACTAGCTTATTGTAAGTCGCATTTTTATAATGTATTTACGGAAACTAGTCCAGCTCGAATGTTTTGTAAATCAAGGGCCAATACTCTTGCTGGCTTGCTGAACGAAGCTCGTCTACTGATCAAAGGGGCACTGCTCTTCTGAGCATTTTCAAAACTCTGAAGATGAATAGCAAACCATTTATATTGTCGTACTTGTTCAGTAATTCACTTTTTCCGTTTCTTGTTCAGTAATTCACTTTTTCGTTTCTTTGACAGCTATTTACCACGCCACACACATTACACGTTAACAGAGATTCAGCAATAAACAGTGTGAACAGAATTCTCCGGCGTTCTGCGTTACGACTGCTGGATACGTTAAGGGGTTAGCTGTCTGCTATTCACCAGTGAAGAGGCAGAACAGCTCGTGTGTATAAAAGATGGTGACGTTATGCAATTAAACAGCAAGAACAATATAATTTATATAGAAAAGCAAGTACACGTAGCAGGTTTCTGTGAGGGAGTATTTGCTCGGTCGACATTTGCGTATTTTTCTGTTGACATATTCGAGTTTCATGTATACATTTGGAGTACTAGTACTACATGTTAACGTTTTGACAGATCAGACCATTAACAAGAACAATATAGCTATTGCCATACACTTTGTGAGTGAAGTAGCTAAAACAGGCAGTATGATGTTGGTGTCTAGCAAAACCTTGAAGCTATCAGCGTTGGGGACGTCTGAAAAAAGTTTGTCGAAATGTAGGGTCGCTATATTTGTAAAATAAAAGAAATAAAATAATGAAAGATATTGTTAGATAAATAGTCTTCAATTTTTTTAAATACATTAGGGATGATGGTAGGATGAGAACCAATAACAAAGAGATCTCCGACCTATCTATACATTTGATATTAGCGGGGTAATTATGTATATAATCCTATATCAAAGAGATCTCCGACCTATCTATACATTTGATATTAACAGGGTAATTATGTATATAATCCTATATCAAAGAGATCTCCGACCTATCTATACATTTGATATTAGCGGGGTGATTATGTATATAATCCTATATCAAAGAGATCTCCGACCTATCTATACATTTGATATTAACAGGGTAATTATGTATATAATCCTATATCAAAGAGATCTCCGACCTATCTATACATTTGATATTAACAGGGTAATTATGTATATAATCCTATATCAAAGAGATCTCCGACCTATCTATTAACGCGATTATGTATATAATCCTATATCAAAGAGACTTTGACCTATCTATACATTTGATATTGAACGCGATTATGTATATAACTCTATATCAAAGGAATCTCCTGACCTATCTATACATTTGATATTAACGGTAATTATGTATATAATCCTATATCAAAGGAATTCCGACCTATCTATACATTTGATATTAACGGGGTGATTATGTATATAATCCTATATCAAAGAGATCTCCGACCTATCTATACATTTGATAATAACGGTGATTATGTATATAATCCTATATCAAAGAGATTCCGACCTATCTATACATTTGATATTAACGGGGTGATTATGTATATAATCCTATATCAAAGAGATTCCACCTATCTTATACATTTGATATTAACGGGTGATTATGTATATAATCCTTATATCAAAGAGACTTCCGACCTATCTATACATTTGATATTAACGGGGTGATTATGTATATAATCCTATATCAAAGAGATCTCCGACCTATCTATACATTTGATATTAACAGGGTAATTATGTATATAATCCTATAACAAAGAGATCTCCGACCTATCTATACATTTGATATTAGCGGGGTGATTATGTATATAATCCTATATCAAAGAGATCTCCGACCTATCTTTACATTTGATATTAACGGGGTGATTATGTATATAATCCTATATCAAAGAGATCTCCGACCTATCTATACATTTGATATTAACGGGGTAATTATGTATATAATCCTATAACAAAGAGATCTCCGACCTATCTATACATTTGATATTAACGGGGTGATTATGTATATAATCCTATAACAAAGGAATCTCCGACCTATCTATACATTTGATATTAACGGGGTGATTATGTATATAATCCTATAACAAAGGAATCTCCGACCTATCTATACATTTGATATTAACGGGGTGATTATGTATATAATCCTATATCAAAGAGATCTCCGACCTATCTATACATTTGATATTAACGGGGTGATTATGTATATAATCCTATATCAAAGAGATCTCCGACCTATCTATACATTTGATATTAACAGGGTAATTATGTATATAATCCTATAACAAAGAGATCTCCGACCTATCTATGCATTTGATATTAGCGGGGTGATTATGTATATAATCCTATATCAAAGAGATCTCCGACCTATCTATACATTTGATATTAACGGGGTGATTATGTATATAATCCTATAACAAAGGAATCTCCGACCTATCTATACATTTGATATTAACGGGGTGATTATGTATATAATCCTATAACAAAGGAATCTCCGACCTATCTATACATTTGATATTAACGGGGTGATTATGTATATAATCCTATAACAAAGGAATCTCCGACCTATCTATACATTTGATATTAACAGGGTAATTATGTATATAATCCTATATCAAAGGGATCTCCGACCTATCTATACATTTGATATTAGCGGGGTGATTATGTATATAATCCTATAACAAAGGAATCTCCGACCTATCTATACATTTGATATTAACGGGGTGATTATGTATATAATCCTATAACAAAGAGATCTCCGACCTATCTATACATTTGATATTAGCGGGGTGATTATGTATATAATCCTATATCAAAGAGATCTCCGACCTATCTATACATTTGATATTAGCGGGGTGATTATGTATATAATCCTATATCAAAGAGATCTCCGATCTATCTATACATTTGATATTAACGGGGTAATTATGTATATAATCCTATATCAAAGAGATCTCCGACCTATCTATACATTTGATATTAACAGGGTGATTATGTATATAATCCTATAACAAAGGAATCTCCGACCTATCTATACATTTGATATTAACAGGGTGATTATGTATATAATCCTATAACAAAGGAATCTCCGACCTATCTATACATTTGATATTAACAGGGTAATTATGTATATAATCCTATATCAAAGAGATCTCCGACCTATCTATACATTTGATATTAACGGGGTGATTATGTATATAATCCTATATCAAAGAGATCTCCGACCTATCTATACATTTGATATTAACAGAGTAATTATGTATATAATCCTATATCAAAGAGATCTCCGACCTATCTATACATTTGATATTAACGGGGTAATTATGTATATAATCCTATATCAAAGAGATCTCCGACCTATCTATACATTTGATATTAACGGGGTGATTATGTATATAATCCTATATCAAAGAGATCTCCGACCTATCTATACATTTGATATTAACGGGGTGATTATGTATATAATCCTATATCAAAGAGATCTCCGACCTATCTATACATTTGATATTAGCGGGGTGATTATGTATATAATCCTATAACAAAGGAATCTCCGACCTATCTATACATTTGATATTAGCAGGGTAATTATGTATATAATCCTATATCAAAGGAATCTCCGACCTATCTATACATTTGATATTAACGGGGTGATTATGTATATAATCCTATAACAAAGGAATCTCCGACCTATCTATACATTTGATATTAGCGGGGTGATTATGTATATAATCCTATAACAAAGGAATCTCCGACCTATCTATACATTTGATATTAACAGGGTAATTATGTATATAATCCTATAACAAAGGAATCTCCGACCTATCTATACATTTGATATTAGCGGGGTGATTATGTATATAATCCTATAACAAAGGAATCTCCGACCTATCTATACATTTGATATTAGCGGGGTGATTATGTATATAATCCTATAACAAAGGAATCTCCGACCTATCTATACATTTGATATTAGCGGGGTGATTATGTATATAATCCTATATCAAATTATTGGATCTTTAAACCCATCCAGACGAAGAAATTGGATATCTTTAATGTACAGTATTCAAATTAATGCTGATACGTGTATTTAAACCGTAAAAACGACGGTACTGTTATAATTTCAATATACTGAGTGCAGAGCCCTTAGTATGACCTATAATGTAATGTACCAGAGGTTAGAGAACATCAATTTATCGATCATTAAATTATCTATATCAATGATTAATAGTCTATTAATTATAGTTATACATTTATTTTCCTAAGATAAAGCAATACCATACAAAATCAAGAAATTTCATATCTCAATAAACGTGTGATATATGATATTATGAGGTCGGGCAGAAAACGAACATGCAAACATTCACCTGATGGCGATAATTCGGGATATAGAAACTCATCTATCCACCAGGTATTGCCATTTTATTTCATATGTGAAATACATGTATCACATTTGTGTTGTTGAGGAAATGAGACGGAGAGGAAGAATGCACGAGAGTCAACCCTCAAAACTATATGATACACACAGAACCACAAGAGTATGGAATATACTTTCATCATTATGTATTACGTCAAATTTATCCGATTGCTGCATCTGCGTGGTCATCTCAGTACACTTCATTATACCCCCTTCCATAAAAAAGGTATATTCTTTGATCTGAAACAAACTTTCTGTGTTTCCATCTGGGGGATATCTTTATGTGTGTTTTTTTAGGAAAGTGTTTGCTGTAGACACAGCCAATCAAAATCGGTTAACCTACGTGCAACCTGTATTTCCTTCTTCTCCAGACATATTCATGATACAATTTTCTTATCTACTTGTGTAGATCAGTCCATATTAATGAACCGTCTTTCAATGACGTGATTATAATTACGATTACATGGGCATGTCACACACACACGGTTGACTGACCAAGTTTCCCCAGCCTTTGGTAGTTTTTTGTCAATTTATTCCTACTGACTTGGAGTCGGGTCACGAAAATTCACCTACTTATTGATCTAAACACGTACAAGACACTGGAATAAGAAATATGAAAAAGTATATATATTTAATTTCATTTTTTTACTTCATTTTATACACAGTAAATTGGCCTGCACAGGCTATAATAAGCCAATTAGGTATGATAACCCCAAACTGGGCGCCAAATTGGTATTCGAATGGCAATACAACTTGAGTGATATTTGCCCAATATCAAGTCAAATTAATCTAAAATACAAGAAAATGAAATGAAAATTTAAAATATTTATAATATTTTTAATAATATGTTGACTTGTAGGTTCTACTTGGGGTACTAATGCTCCAGTCATAGGCCTATTTTTTGACACTCATAGATCCATTTGACACGGGTTTTGGTGTCATTATAATTCCGTGCAGTTCAAGTACAAAATAGTCCAGAATCTTTCTCGCGTTTAGATTGGACTTTCATGACCATACTCTAAACAATTAAGAAGAAATCGACACTAGACTCGAATGGGTAAATCCGATAAGTCCTCCATTTTAAGTTTTGGTTTATTGTTTTGGGACTTTCACCTGTGCAAGAACCATTTCTTATAAATAGAAATTTGAAGATGATTGTATATACAGTCGAAAATCTTCGAATATTATACATGTAAAATGTATTTTAGTGGCAGTTGTCATGTAGGATGTAGGATCGATCAAGCGAGTTGCTCCCAAACTGTGCTTGGTAGCTCAGTTGCTAGAGCGGTGGACTTGTTTCCTGAAGTCGTGAGTTCGACCGTCACCCGAGCCAGTGATTTTTTGACTGTTTCGAAATATAGAGTGTCGGAAAATTTCCTTTTATAAGATATTAATTATTACCTCCGTCGATCAGACGGAGGTCTAGGAGCGCAACGTGAAATCTCCCGCCAAATAATTGTCATATGGGGAACCCACGACCCATAGTATTTCCAATAGGGATCGTCATGGTTCCCGACGAAATCTTGAATCTTTTCTTTGGACACAATTGAAATAACGGGGTTCCCCATTGCAATGCATTACAGTGAGCCTTGCTTCTGTAGTCGGGTTCCACCTCAATCTCGAAACCAGAGCTATCCGCAATCTCCTGGCTTCGATTGCATATACCTTTCGTCTAAACGGCTGCAGGAATGATCTCTGCCCCACCGTAGTAAAAATGTAGAACGGAAGGAACACTTCGTATGATTCGATGATATTCCATTGGTTTGTCGTTTTGATTGGCATGGATCATCAGCGCGTGATGAATAACGCATGAATGAAAGAACGTACCGGTTCTATTTTCAGGTTGTAGTTATGGATACCTACCCCTCCCATCCCCGTCAGTTTTTCAATGAAAAGTCCGCCATTGTGTTGCTAAGCCGCGTCACAGCTCTGTGAATTTTGTAAAACTGCTCTACCCAAAAAGAGTTCGTTTGCGTTTGTCTTCATATAGTACCGTACTGAAGTTATTCATGGCATAATGGAAATATATAATGGCATGGTTGACATAACTGCATAGTTAGAAACTAAATTATGTGACATGTTTCGCGAAATACCCCGCGCGCATAATAATGTAACAGCTCATTACATTTGTGTTGCCTGTGGGTGAGATTAGATTTGGAGCTGTTTGTAAAAAGCGGAAAACGGATCGAGGCTTGGTGAATGAGCTATCCGGTCCTGTCCTCGCAAAATGGTACATCTTCAGAAAATTTATGACCTAGGCCTATCCCAAAGTTCACAAGATCATTATTGTTTAGCATCATCAGATAAACAAGAATAGTACGATCAGACAACATGCAGACGAAAATACTGTATAATTGACGTAATTCGTTGTTTTCCGCGTTTCAATGGTTGATCTTCAATGCAGAATCTAGGTCAACTAAATTTATAATGTCTGCTGCTTCAAACGAGTAGGCCTACAAGTACGTTCAGTTTTATTTTTTTAACAACAAAACTTGCATAATGTTAGCAACAAAAGTACATATCATCGGGCGTATGAACAGTACTATGTATTGAATGAAGAACAGAAATGCTGCAAATGCCCTGACCTGATCATGTACATGTCACGCTAAGAACCTTGGAATAGGTCATAAATTTCCCGAAGATGTACCGTCTTGCGGCACCAGTCCATTCACACCCATTCATCTCCTCGTGGGTTCGTCCGTTTGTGTGAATCGTGTACCTGTCATTCACTTTGTAAGTTACTACAGTCTGATAAAACTGGTGTTGATAATTGTAATCTTTATTGGTAATGATCATTGACACAAAATATCTCCTCCAAGCAGCACGCAAATTGCGTGTTTTACGGTTTCCAGGGGCAACGTTTTGAAGGGGGATAACTACGCTCAATACTTCTAGAGCACTTGTACAAAAGTTGTCTCCCTTGGTATTTTTTTTCTAGCTTTGTTGTCTTATCAGTTCTAATACTTTTTTTAACTTGTTCAAACGATATAAAGATGAACAATTATTCTGAAATTAATTTGAGGGATTCTCCAATCCAATCAAGATTTTGCAGAACTAGAACACTTTTCAGCCATTTCATTTAATTTTTTGGGGTCTTTTTTTTGTCTTCGTTTTTTTTTTGTCTTTGTTTTTTTTTCATTCTGGCTTTAGTGAGTCTGTATGACAAAAAAGAGCAATAAACCTGATTCTTTTAATTTCTGTTTCGTAGAATGAAAGAAAATGTGAATTTATTTTCAAATAAAAAAGTTCATCATTCTGTGCTTTTGAAACATTCTGTCAATTTGGAACCTGCTTTGATTTTTGAGTTGTAAGTTGGTGCAGTGATCTCAATGTACATCATCATCATAATAAAGGAGTTAATTGTTCATCTTGAGCTTGACTAGTTTTGATCCATATCACCTAACGGTCTCAAAATTCTTCCTGGCAATGTATAATGTAATAGCTGATTTGAAGCGTCCATTGAGTCTGGAAAAAGACTTGATAGGTCTTGAAAAAGGTATGGAAAAGGTCTGGAATTTTGAAATCCCCAAGGTGTGGGAACCCTGTCGTTTTCTTTCAGTTGATGATATCCACCAGCCTGGTTGTTCAAAAACAGTTATTCTAAATTTTGCTGATAAATTATATTTCCGGGGGGGGGGGGGCGCTTTATCTTGGCATTTGGCAGTTGAATAATGGTTTGATTTTGCAGAAGCACCAAATTGATCTACCTGCGTGAGTCTGTAAACTTATTTAATAAAGCTGATAAATAATATACATATGCTTTTCTTTTCATTTATCCTAACAGTTTAGTGACATCCACATTGTGTGCTGTGATACTTGTTGATGAAGAATAATTTGCTTGTTAAGCCCTGATAATATTCTGAAAACTTATTCTGAATTGTAGCTGAAACAAAGGAGTGTCTACATTCCACATGTAGGCCTACATTACTGAGATTTTTGACTGATAGCATGGATGGAACCTTTCTCAATTTTGTTTTGTAGTTTTAAGCCCTGGACATACCACTGGGCATTTATTTGCCATACGATCACATTTCACATACTTTGTTCAGCCCCGTGATCTGGAACCAAACAGACAGTATCACTAGATGAAATAAGGAGAACATGATATACATTTCAGGTTTTACCAATGCCAAATGACTTGAACAGAAGACAATTAGACAAAAAGAAAATCAATAAATATATCAATAAATAATAAATTACATAGTAAATTTTCTTGTCTTTGCAAGGGGGACACTGACAACACAGACCATTCATTCAAATTTCGCCTTCCATTGGGGAGGCAGAAATATTCCTCAAACACAGTATACATATTCTCTCTTGTGATAAACATTACGCATGTAATGATGACCGGCAGAGTGATACATGTGTCAATCGGTCAGACATTTTCAAGGATGCCCAGTTTTAACTTAAAACAACCATGCCGGACTTCATTCCTTATCTCAGAATAATTGGATCTAACTTTTACAAAACCTGCAGCCCCCAATAGCTCCTGGATCTAGACCACATAAATGAAGGGATCTAGTTTATCGGTGCTATGGCAAAAATATCATGTAGAATGGGATTGTGTGGATAATATCAGATTCATGAAAGTTGAAGTCCTGCAGCATGCTCCACAAATATCATCAAAGGTCATAAAACTTTCTGGTCTGCGCCAGTGTGGATCTATACTTGTTTTTTTTTTTTGTTTTTTTTTTTTTTTACAAAATTATCTTCCTTGACCAGGTGAGGTCTTGAATGTGTCTGAAATGATTTAGCTTCTAGAAACAAAGACTTCATTTCCTGAGTAGAGGTAAAAATCGAACATATTTTGATTATTTTAGTCAAATTTCAATTCCACTTCTGGTATATGTACATGTATAAAATACATACAGAATGAACTGCATACAGAATAACACAAAGAACAGGTATATGTATCTCATTACATTCTTAACCGAAAATCAATACCTGGGTGATATTACAACAATACCATGGTGTTATATATTGCTATGATTGGCTTAACTTTAGCTGCTGATATTTCTAATTTGAGCGTAATGGGCAATCATACTAAATTTATTTTCATAATTTCATTTATTTTCACAATAAGCAACATAATCGAGATTAGCAAGTGAAGTTTTACAACATAATATAATACGCATCATGGATCTCCTTCAGTTTAGTGTAGACATATATACCCTTGGATATCTGTTACCCTGATTCAGTCATAATATTGTCTGTATTATGTTGATGTCGACAAGGAATATACATAATTATTTGATAGTATTATTAATTGTATGTTGTTTATGATTAGCATGAACTTTTTATTCGCTGGAATCCAGCCATTTGTTCCATATGGGCAATATTCTCATCAGCCATCACAATTCAATATGAATGTGATACATGTACAAGTCCATGGTAATTGATACATTATGGTGAAGGTGACCTGTAACACCAGTATACAAAATTATTCCGAGCTCATTGAATCAGCACATGATGCTGAGACAGATCAGAACGGAATGTCGGTAAAATCAGATGTGTTTTGTAGAGGATTCTGTCAATGAGGATGCTATACTGTACACATACAAAATATGAAGTGTTGATGTGTAGGGCCTATAGCATAAAATCACAAGCAAGTTGGTAAAACTAGGCACACAGGGTCTCATTTCTGACGCTAACGTGTTGATTTGGGTGAGGGTGTCCTCTCATGGGGAGGTGTGGGTGGGAAGGGGCCTAATGTCTCAAGCAGTATTCCAGGTTTTCCATCAATATACTCTATTCCATACCCCAATATTTCAAGCACGTGAAATCAAAGAAATATTATTTGCGGGAATGTGGCTTCCACATCCCTAGCTGGACATGCTAGTGGGGAACCCTCAATCTCACGTTAATTACCATTGGTGAAGTTAACGTCAACAAATGCAAAATTGAGCTTGGCATCCGGCCCTATGCTATTCAGTGATGTACTATTCCCCTACTGATCCTGTTGCCTCGACGGAGGTCTTTGCGCTCATTCAGCGCTTGTTTCCTTAAAGATGACTGAAGTATCCAGTTTTTACCTCCATGGAAACGTATTGACCTGGACGAAAACCTTTTCACCGGTATGGAAAACTGTTCACTTGATTGAGAACGTTTTTACCTGAGTGAGAAGCCTTTTCACCTGGGTGAAGACTTTTCACCTGGATGAGAACTTTTCTCCTGCGTGAGAACCTGTTCACCTGGGTGAGAACATTTTTTCCTTAGTAAGAACATTTTCATCTGACTGGAAACCTTTTCACCGGGATGAGAACTTTTCGCCTGGGTGAGAACCATTTACATCTGGGAGAGAACTTTTAAGCCGAATGAGAACCTTTCCATCTGGGTGAAAACTTTTTACTTGAGTGAGAACCTTATCATCTGGATGAGAACATTTTAATCTGGATGAGAATCTTTTCACCTGGATAAGAACCTTTTCACCGGGCTGCAAACATTTTCACCTGGTTGAAAAGTTACCTGATACATACCATCGTTTACATATATGACAAAATTATATTTCATTTGCCACATGCCTGTAAGAGGGATAATGTTAAAAGTTTTCTTGCATTTGCATTCATCGGATATATATTCTTACATTTAAATAATTCCGCCGGCCTATTCGCTCTTCCCACAATTACATGCCATGTTCACGCAATCAGGAAAATGGTAACGTTCAACACAAAAAACGGTGTTGAGCTCAACAATGATAAATGGTGTTTTTCAGACATACACCTTTCTCTAAAACTCTGCGAGTACGGCTGAGCACAATGATGTCAAAGTCACACATGGCTTGACCACTGTATGACTCTAAAAGTGCCATAATACCCCACATCGGACCCTGTATGGCTCACATATACCCACTTTAAACCCAATGTCAAAACTCACACACACGCACAAGTAGACAATCCTTCTGCCTATTATGAGAAATACAACGCATTGCCTGGGTATATTAAACTATTTTAAATTACTATTATTATTTTAATTCATTTTTTGTGATTTTTTTTTTAATAAAAACTTAAAAGTAAATAGACTATATTTGGTGAAGATTTCGTTCGTGACAGTGGTTAATTTACCCATGAAATCGTTGGGTCATCCCAGTAATGTATTATATGTATTGAAATTTGATGTTGATACGAATATCAGGGACGTGTTTAATCCTATAATAAGTGACAGCAAAATATACAAATGTGTACACAACACAGCCAACAATATAGCACAGAGGTGTTTATGGTGTATACTAACTCATATAGAGAATATATGTTAGTTCAGTAACATCTTGCTGGCAGTAATTAGAAAGATTCATATATTACTTGCAAACCGCTATTATTGCTCAGAAAACTCATAAAAAGTTTGTCTGATTTCAGGTCAATGAATGCAATGTTTGCATAAAGATAACACCTGTCAAACACAACATATACAAAAATAGGAATATATTCCACCTATCTGATGGTCATCTGCTGACCTGCTGAACTCTGCGTAAACTCGTACTCGGCATCACAGAATTATGCCATCAGATTCCAAAACACCGGTAGAAAAAAATAGCAAAATTCTACAGCTGAGTAAACACCGATTTATCGTTCACACTTTAACACTTCATGATCTGCGACATGTTGGAATGACTGTAACGTTTGACGGGCCATACGGTTTTTATGTAGATGGCACTATGACAAAAATCCCGTTGTCATCCGGGCTCTATCCCATCCCATAAGGTAAAGCATTAAACAACAACAACGGCAGCATTGATTAGCAGCGTCAACCTCCCCACAGCGCATGCTCCATTTCGCAGGCTCCAATAACATCCCTGCCTCCAATAGCGGAAGATGACCTTTACTACGTTGCTATGACGTATAGGGGAAACCAACCAACGCACGGTTCAGTTTGAATCCGACCAAACGACTCCTTTAGTGTTGCACATGAGCGAACTACTTTTCATATGCTCTGTCCAGATAAACAGGGAAAATTATCTCCGGATAATTCTTTTTAACGCTAGGTCAACGGAGGTATTATGCAGACTTGAAAAGTAATCAAAATTTTCGTTAAACATCTATTTTACTATATATGATGTCACTTCCGGCGATGTGCGCGAAGGCCCCGAATCCGGTCCAAAAATCTGACTGGTGGCTGGGGTGTTATTAGACCCCCAGCGAGGTGGTTGTAGCAGCGTTTCTTTCACCGCTATCGGATGATGTGGCGTACGTGATATTCCTGCCTCAGAAAGACATCCTCGCGAGCCAGTGTATCGATCGATCTGTTGGGATTTAGGATTTACTTGGACTTGTGAAGATGCAGAAAGAGAGCTCGTGAAATCATATGCACAATGCTACATGTCAACCTGTATATCAATTCGTCATTCATATATCACGATCCTCATAATCGTCTCGGAGCATAAAGAAAGATCCACAGATCTGTCAAAAGCCATCGACACAATAATTTACAATTGGTCTCCATGTTATTAGCTACACTGCCTGGAGCACAACTATGTTACCATCCTCCCCACAGCGCATGCTCCATTTCGAAGGCTCATTTACCATCCCTGCCTCCAATAGCGGAAGTTAACCATTACTACGTTGCTATGACGTATAGAGGAAAACCAACGAATCCGGCCGAACAACTTCAGTGTTGCACATGAGCGAACTACTTTTCATATGCTCTGTCCAGATAAACAGGGAAAATTATCTCCAGATAATTCTTTTTAACACTAGGTCAGCAGATGGTATTATGCAGACTTGAAAAGTAATCGAAATGTTCGGTAAACATCTATTTTACTATATATGATGTCACTTCCGGAGATGTGCGCGAAGGCCCCGAATCCGGTCCAAAAATCTGACTGATGGCTGGGGTGTTATTAGACCCCCAGCGAGGTGGTTTCTATGTTACAGGAATAAAGTCAGGTGATATTTCAAGGATTTTCATTGGCTAACGGCTCTCAGGCTTGTTATAATGGCGACCTCCACGGATTCTTGATCTGGGCAATAGCTCTAATGTTCAAAACGTTCTCATTCATTCGAAATTACTAGAAAAGCTGATTTGTTTTGTTTTTTGAATATTGATGATATAGTTCTTTCGATATTAGTTTGCCTCGACTTAGGGTTTTGTATTCCTTTAACAACCATGAAAGATGAAAACAGTTTGAAGTTGACTAATAGGCATACACTGTTAACTGTTGGTGAAACATTACAGGGGAACTTACAGAAAATCCAGGCCAATCTTCCAATAGATTTGGAGGCCATAAATCTGAGTACACTGGAGACCGCTCGAAATGCCGGAGAAACTCTTTGGTATGTGGAGGGTATGATGGCCGAGAGGGACCATCGAACATCGCCCTTGAAACACTTTGGGCGATATTGCGATAACGCGAAAATGCGAAGCGATAATGCGAAAACGCGATATTGCGATGCGATAATGCGAAAATGCGAGCGATGATGCGAAAACGCGATATTGCGACGCGATGACACGAAAATGCGAAGCGATAATGCGAAGTCGTGATATTGCGAAATATTACGTTATAATTGCGCGATAATATGCGATATTGCGAAATATCGCGTTATAATTGCGCGATAAGGAGCGATATTGAGCGATATTGCGAAATATCGCGTTATAATTGCGCGATAATGAGCGATATTGAGAAGTATCGCGTTATAATTGTGCGATAATGAGCGATAGTACGAAATACCGCGTTATAATTGCGCGATAATGAGCGATATTGCGAAATATCGCGTTATAATTGCGGGATAATGAGCGATATTGCGAAATATCGCGTTATTTTGAGAAGTAATATTAGACCGATTCATTATCATTTTTTAGGCTGTGGCGTGACGTGGCGATGACGTCACATCCGGTCACATGACTTCCGGTGACATCCGGGTCACTTCCTGTGACATCATTTTCGGTCACGTGACGGTTCAGCAAGAGTTATT
>JAVTVY010053153.1:0-27563 GCA_036873755.1 Hanleya hanleyi | reverse complement strand
CTAAATTAGACGAATTGATTGACTACGAGGAGAAACGGAGCGTCCTGAAAGACATAGATGAAATTAAAGCAAAATTGCAATCCATTTACAAAAATAAAGTAGAGGGAATTATGACAAGGGCGAAAGCCAGGTGGTCAGAAAAGGGCGAAAAACCATCAAAATATTTTTTGAATTTAGAACACAGAAATTACTTGAATAAGTCAATAATAAGAATCGAAAACTCAAAAAATGAAGTTTTAACAGAAACAGGCCAAATACTAGAGGAAACAAAATATTTTTACAAAAAATTGTACACTAAGAAAGACACGAGTTCGGTAGATTTGGACGATTTGTTAGGCGATACTATTCCGAAACTTAATCCTATTCAGACAGAATCTATGGAAGGGGAGTTGACCAAAGAAGAGATATTGTCGGCTCTGAAAAATATGAAAAATGACAAAAGTCCCGGACCAGATGGTTACACAGCTGAGTTTTTCAAATTCTTCTGGATTGATCTCAGTCAGTATTTAATAAAGTCACTGAACTTCGCTTACTATGATGGTGCACTGTCTGTAACGCAACGACGAGGAATTATAACCTGTCTCCCTAAAGAAGGAAAACCAAAACATCTACTGAAAAATTGGCGGATTATATCACTCCTAAATATCACCTATAAAATTGCATCCGCGGCTATTGCACGAAGAATAAAAACAAGTTTACCATATCTAATACACGAGGATCAAAAAGGTTTCATGGCTGGTAGATTTATTGGGGAAAATACAAGGCTGGTATATGATATAATGCAATATACGGAGGATCATTAGATACCGGGATTATTAATGTTAATAGATTTCGAGAAAGCTTTTGACTCGGTGGATTGGTCGTTTATACAAAAATCATTGGATTTTTTTTCCAATTTGGCCCCTTCTATACAAAAATGGATAAATATATTCTACAAAAATACCCAGACATGTGTTTTAGTCAATGGTTACGCTTCCCAGTTTTTTGATATATCACGCGGCTGTCGCCAAGGGGATCCATTATCACCTTACATTTTTCTTATATGCGCCGAAATATTAGCTGCAATGCTTAGAGGTAATAAAAATATTCGAGGTATCAAGATTGGAGATGAAGAATTCCTTTTGTCACAACAATTTTGATACTACAATTTTCTTAGATGGGTCTATCAAAAGTCTAAATTATTGCCTAGAAACATTAGAATATTTTGCAAATTTTTCAGGTTTAAAACAATGTAGACAAAACAAAAGTTATTCGAATAGATTTAAACAAAACATCTAGCACAATACTGAAAACAAAATGGCATTTGGACTGGTCACCAGGAGATTTCAAACTGTTAGGTCTAATATTCACTCATAATCTAGCAGAAATGGTGGAGAGAAATTATAAGGATAAATTGAAAGATGTTTATGCGGCCATGAAAGTATGGTCCAAACGTGGTCTAACTCCGCTAGGTAGAGTTGTTATCCTAAAAAGTCTGCTGCTGTCAAAACTAAATCACATTTTCTCAGCTCTCCCTAATCCACCAGAAACTATGACACAGGAATTTCAGAAAAGGTGCTTCGAGTTTGTGTGGAATTCAAAACCAGACAAAATTTCCAGGAAAACGTCAATTAAAACTATGGAGGAAGGAGGTCTTAACATTCCGGTCATCAAGTTTGTCATTCAGGCCCAAAAAATCTCATGGATGAGGAGATTACAGGTAAATAACCCTAAATGGGGAAAAGTATTGAAAATGTATATGCCAAAAACCCTGAATCCAGTGGAAGTAGGATCTGCCTTTTTACGGAAATATGTTATATCTACTATCGAAAATCAATTCTGGAAAGACGTTCTTGTTGCATGGGCCGACTTTCAAGTGAAAGTAGTTTATAAGGAGAGTCAAATCTTTTCCAGCGAAAAAATATGGTATAATGAGAACTTCACCATAAATAACCAACCTTTTTATCTCCCCCACTGGAATGAAAGCGGTGTTAGATTTGTCAATGACCTTTTGAAGACCGAAGGAACTTTCTTGTCATTTAATGCATTTACGAAAAGATTTCCGTGCAGATCAATTTTTTTGGAATATCTGACTGTATGTCAGGCAATTAAAAGGGCAGCAAACAAAAAAAGAATTCAACCATTACAGAAACAAACAAAAACACCCCTGATCCCACCCCAAATTTCTTATTTATTAAGCGTCCAAAAAGGCTGTAAAACTTATTACAAAACTTTACTGGATATGAAGTTCAACAAGTCGAACGCTCATGTAAAATGGGAAACTGTTCTTGGGGAATCTTTTACTGAAGAGGAGTGGAGAATATTTAATGTCCATGTGACAAAATACAGCGACGTGAAGCATAAATGGTTCCAATATAGGGTGATAAACAGAATTTTGACCACTAACATTTTTGCGCAAAAAATCGATCCGAATGTCAGTAGCATGTGTACGTTCTGTAACAGATACCCTGAGACAATCCTCCATCTACTGTGGCAATGCAAACTGCAAATAGAACAGTGGTTCGCCTCGGTGGGGATTGCCATTTCTTTTACACCTACAAAAGTAATATTTGGACTTTTGGAACGACGAAACAAACCACTTGATTATTCTCTGTCAGTCATTAAATTTTCAATCTATCGGATGAAGGCAGCCAAGAAAACGCCATGTCTCGACAGCATTCAAAACGAGTTAAAATCCGCATATGAAATAGATAAGTACATAAGATATACAAACTGTGAATGGCGTATTTTTGATCAATATTGGTCGACATTACATTTATTGCTGAAATCATAAATATTTATAATGATACCATAAATAATGGCTCTCATTGGCCGCCAATTCCTATATTGTTAGTCCTTTTTTATTTGCTGTCCTTTAAGTCACAACTGTTGAAGCTAGGTTACGGTTTCATATTTATAGATTTACGATTATTATATATACAGTGAAACCTGTCTGAACCGACACTCGAATAAACCGACCAACCTTAATGTATCAGCATTTGTCTTTTGGTACCAATGGGTCATTTACTAATGATTTGAACTTTGTAAATCAGAACCCTGTCAAAACCAAAACAAAATGTTGGTCCCAACTAAGGTCGGGGTATACAGGTTTCACGGTATTCTATGTGAACAGCTAAACTGGACTATTATTAGATGCTATTTTATTATTCGCTGCACAATATCAATGGTGTTTTTTGCTTCTCTGGCTGCACCGAAGAGTTCATGTTTGTATATAGGAATATGTCCTCTTTATGAAAATGCAAATAAAATATCAATTATATAAAAAAAAAAAAATTATTCGTAGTCTGTAACTGGATTGACATGTATGCCCGTTTACAATTTGAATGAATAAATAAACAAGAATAAATAAGAGTGGTTTTGGAAGAGGTTTTGTTAAACCTTCTCAAATGTCGTACAGTATGCTTTCAATCAATGGATCTTCAGAGACATCGAGGTGGATTGGTTATATTCTATTATATTCACTCCTATTATATTTCATCTCAAAGCATCTTGATTTAGAAAGATTTACAGGAGATCCACGGCCTGAGTTCATTCATGTTGCAGTGAAGGCCATATGGTTGCGAACAACATCAAGTCATTCAGTTACATCAGAAAGCAAGTCAGATCCGTCGAGCGTTGGAAGGTGACTGAGCGAAAACAATTCTCGTCATCTATTCTGAACGCCGCAGCATCATAGGATGAAAGACGACTTGATCATATTCCAAGAGTATCCTCAAGGTCATTCGTCATATGTACCAATTATCGATGCCACCCGTATGAATGTTGAATGTACTGTCATCCGCTACTTACCAAGTAAAATGACCTGTTTATTACATCACCCAACCTACTTAGCAAGCCACATAACATACTTATGACGGCATATGACATACCTATTACGTCACATGACCTACTTATGGCGTCATCTGGCTCAATTTTTCCGTTCATAAAACTAGTTATATTGTTTTAAATATCGACATTAGATTGATCGTATCTTATCTATTGAATTATCCTACTACCGTTGTCCTAGACGTTATCTCTGGTTGACAACCAATGGTAACGTAGATAAATCCACGTATTTTGGTTAAAATACGTATTATACGTAATTATGTCATTAGCGTGTGCAAATATATCAAATCACTGCTGATATCTCGTTTAACAGTTTTTTACAGTTTTTATTGTCGTACACTGGGGGGGGGGGGGCACAATATGCGGGAGGCTCGTTATCGTGTCCCAATTACATACAAAGTATTACTATAATATATACAAAAGTAGCGATAAAAAGATAGTGATGATGTAGTATGGAACATGTGAGACAAGCCCGATAGGAATATAGAAAAAATGTGACTAAGAGAAGAAAACAACAACAACAACAACACCATCAACAATAACAACAACAACAACAATAGAAGCATCATTTCGCGGAGAATACGCCTTTGGTGATATACAGGTACATTAATATCCAATGTTTGATTACACAAAATATGTATGTCTCAGGGAGTCTGAAATCGCTTTTTGTAAAACAATTTTTGTAATTGTGTTTTATTATTTTCTTAAATGTTCTTCCCATAATCGCCGAAAGGTGAGCTATTACCCTCAATTAAGCATGGATAAATTTTCGAAATTTGCTCGCCTTTGAAAAGTGATAAAAGCGCAATCTAAAAGGAAATGTTCAGCATTTTCACTTGGGGGACTTACATATAATGTTACCGGTACTCGGCGGGGTTTTCCATTAGGTTCGTTTAGCTTAATGGTTCCTCTATCATCACCTGCTTGCCATGGAAGGAGGATTACTTTATCTTTTTTATATTTTTATTTTTATTTTTTTTCTATATTTAGTTTAGCGCAATGTATTCTACACGAAATATGCCCTTTAACAAGCTGACAAGCTTTAACAAGCTACATGTAAATAGATACGTTACTGTTCAATCTAGCATTAATTAGTGCTGTAATCCCTGACGAAGCTTGTGAAATGATACTTCCTATGATTCTCGGTATACCTTGCTGAAACAACTTGTCTCAGACACTGCAGAAATAATAAATAAAACGAATCTTCCTAGCGGGGGCACAATTAGGGGCGGGCGTTTGTGAAAAACGAACTAGTGTTGTTAATGAACCTTAACGATGGAATTCCCGCAACCTCCGGGTCCCTGCCGAGTATCTATATTCCCTTTATGTTAGAGTTGTCGTCCTTCGGGGCGTTGTTCCTGGTCTGGGGGAAAGTCCTCCTCTCGCCAGGATTCAGTCTCTCTCGTTCTCATTGTTTTTTGAGTACGGTATATTCAAGAGATTTTAGAACTGCTTACATTTATTCTAATTGTGCGCATAAGGCAGCCATAGTTTGGCTTCATATCCATATTTTCGGTGGATGAAGCAAATGATTTATATTGTAAATGACTTATTGTGCTCAATTTCTGGTTGCGCTGGAACGCATATGCTTTAATATCCTCAAATGGTTGGAATAGTTGTTCAAGGCTGACTACCAGGACAGACACTCAAGTGTACCATGTTTGCCTGTCCTTTACGTTTGCTTTTATACGATTGACGGTACCACGTTTACCCGAATTGAGCTCCCTTTTCCCTATCATATAGGGTACAGGGTACTGCGTTTGAGCTATTATATTGCAAGTATTAAATGTCAAAATGAATTTGGTTCGAGATGTGTTTTTCTTGCAATTTTGAAAAACGTTGCGCGAATGATCCTCTGAAGTATAGAAAACTCAGACATGCATCTATTCAACATATGCATCATAGATAATTTCAGACTGATTCTCTTGTGAATAACATGTTAACTATAAAATACTCAAAAGTTGATGTTTTCTTAGGGAATTAAAACTGTAGCTTCCTAATGCAACACCCCATAGGACGGAAAGCCATCTTATCGTAACTAGTCCTTCCTGCCTTAATTTCTTGTCTTATAAGAGCGTCATGGCCCATTTGCTTGACTCTATATACAGAGAAGCATGAGTATATTTAAAATGGCGACCATTTAGGATCTATACTGAATGCGGTAGAAAGTTTATTTCTAAACACGATGATAAATTTTCATATAAGTATCCTTAATCCGCGCGTTGCCGGCATTATATAACCATGTGATTCTTGCTTGACTAGGATCGGTGCTGTATTCCTCTGCGCTCAGGTACGGTCCGTTCAAGTTGCCAGCAGTGCACTGGTGACCAAACCCGAACCACCAACCACTACGCATGCTCTCGAAACAGGAACTGTTTGTTGCACAGACGTTGTAGTCGTGAGTTGTGAAGCATCGATTGTCTGAGTGAAGAGACGTATCAGAACTCGGTGTAAGAGAATCGTTGTCGTTTGTGTAGTCGATTCTATAACGGAGAAAACTCGTTAATCGTGCCAAGTATCCGGTGTCTTCGGTCTTTACATGGATATGGTATAGGTGATCAAATGTTCCATTGTCTGTACGGACACCGATCTCCAGGAAATGTAAATGTCGAGGGTTCCGATAAGACTTTCCTGTGTAAGTCATTAAATTTAGCTGCTCCAAGCCTATCCAGAACTCTCCCATCAGATCACCGAATCCATGTTTGTAGTCTTGCCAGTTTCTGTTGAAGTCAACCCTCTGCGAAACATTCTCTGGACGGTTTTGGACGAAAGTTTTTCCTCCTTCGTCAAACTCACACAGTACCGGAAATGATTTTCTATACGGCTCTGGCTGAACGAAGGCTACAGAAGTGCCATTGTGTCCTCTGGAAAATCCCTCCGGACAGTCTGAATGAAATAAAATGGCGGCATTTTTCATAATTGCCCTATCGTCACAATCTATGAGAGAACCAACCCTTTATCTTTCGCATAGACATTTAACATGAAGCAGACCCCAGTTTCAAGCTCGAGTCGTATTCTTTCTTATTCTTAATATATATTAAGCTGAAATTTGGGAAACCCATTCACAAAACACTTTACATCCGAAAGCACGGCTGATGTAATGATTGCGAAAACCCAGTGAATCCTTTTGTGATTCTGCTGATTGTTTTTATAAAAGGAGGTAACTAGTCTAAAATAATCACAGCATACAATATCGGCTACGTACCTCTGATTATCTGCTGGCACGTGTTACCATGGAAACCTATTGGACATTCGCAGATACCATTCCGAAGAATCCCTCCATTGGCACAGTCACTCATCTGCAAAAATGAAAAAAACGTTGATACAGAATTCAAATAACTGATTGGCATTACACCGTCACAGTGTGGAACATTTTAAGTTCATAGCACTTCCGTTCTGTTTTTCTTTCATTTAGAAGCCCTTTGCGACACAACAGCCGATATATTCGATGTTAAAGTTCAAACTGTCGGCCCGTGATGTCAAAATATGACGTTTCGGTACAATGTTAATCCTTAATATCGCGCTGTTTTAGGTTTTTTAACAATCAACCATATGACCCTACAGGAAAGCATCCTTCGGCACCTAACATTCAGATTCGAGAGTACGGTGTATTCTCAGACGTAGCCTTAGTATTTCAACCACGTTTTTATTGTAGCTGTTCTTGTGGAGACCATAACGTACCCACACGGTCCTAACACCGGCTTAAGCGGAATTAGGTACGCTAGCTCAGGAGCTGTGATGACAGGTCAGCTCAAACAGCTCATCTGATATTAATGGATGAGCATCGTGGGCACCTGAAAGAGTAAACGCCTCAAGATAGGGTAAACCTTGTAAATGTAAGAATACCCAGAGAAACTAACCTGCAATGCCCGGCGTCGTGCGGCTTAAATTTTCCAGTAAAACAATACACCTGCATATATTTGCCAATGACACGTACAGAGGGCGGGCCGCGGGGATTTACAGTCCACCAGAAGAATCCAACCATATACAGGTAATAAAGTGGAGCGATATGTAAGATGTGGAAAAAATTGACGTCTGGCGAATAAAAGCAACCATATGATTTTACAGGAAAGCACCATTCGGCGCCTAGCATTCGGACCCGAGAATACGGTGGATTCTCGGCCGTAGTCGTAGTATTTTAGCCACGCATTTATTACAGATATTCATGAGGAGATTATGAAGTATCTACACGGCCCCTAGCACCGGCTTAACCCTATCTGGCCTGGGCTGTTGGGACCTGTCCAGGCCTGGGGGGGGGCCGAAATGCCCCCCCTAATTATTTTTTTTATCCCTTGAGCTAGGGAGCTGAAGCTTACCACACTATACCCTTGGGTCAAGCTCTACCAGAAAATGTAAAAATAATCCAAGATGGCCGCTTTGATGACGTCACAGAGACGTCATTTTCAAAAACGGCATTTTTTGGTCGAATTTTCGGTCGGATTTTCCGAATTTTTGTGAAATGCAACACTATACTTACATGTATGTGAAATGCAAGGGGGTTCTGTGAACTTAAAGTAGATTGGTACAGTGCTGCGTACCTCTAAATCATTCAGGATTCGTGTTAAATTAATGATATCCTGTCCTTTATCCAAGTGCATGTAGTTGACTTCCGAGAAAATTCGGTGTTTGGATGTTTCTATTGTGCTCACTGGACGATACAATCGGGAATACGCTATATCTTGACCAACTTTGGCGATTGTGGGTGTTGTAATATTTCCTGATGACACAGATCGTTGTATATATCTGACTATTAGCTTTGACACTCTCAGAGGTAACGCATACAAGACTGTACGTAAGCTATGTATACTATTGAGTGTGTTAGTTAAACCTACTGGGTAATTTAAGGTGATATGATCGTGAATCAACGCACTATTAAAACTTCTCCAATCATGGCTGCGATGTCCCCCTTGGTGGGGCTTAAATCTGGGTAATATTAGATATATTTGAATGGCGGTTTGTAGCATCGCCAAACCTTTAACATTATTATTTAAACCATACGGAGAAAGTGACCCAAGCTCCAACATCCCGAACATTTCCCCCTTTCGGATTTCTCTCTCCAATCCAAAGGGGGAATCCTTTGTAGATGGGTGGACTATGTCTTTGATATGGATACTAAAGATGTTCTAGAAACGGTCGGGCCAGAAAATATGTTGATATATAATCATTTGCTTTTTCCTAACAGATTTTCTATGACCGTTCACCCTTAGATGGGTTCTTTGGGTGATCGTGCCAACATACTATTGACCACACTTACTACAGGAAACTAAATAAATACACTTTGTAGTAGAACAACTGAGATAAAGGTGAAAAATGACAGAATATGACTTACCCGGTAACGTGAAATTAAATGAAGCTGAAGTAATAAAGGGTGGACACGTCAGATTCCAACGGTGGCCACACTTCGAAATCTCAAATTTATTACACAGAGAATTCGGAGCGAAACAATGATCAAGCGCAATTGTATAAGGTTGATGGCATGATCTTGCTTTACTGTCCGAAGTATATCTGTCATTTGAGTTGAAAAAAGGTCTTAGTGTATTTCGAACTATCAGCGACTCGGCCGAGGAACCTGCACTAACGTTCCTCGGATCTATCTTACCATTATTTCTTTTTATTTATAATCGTTTTGAAGATAGGATGTGCAGGAGCTTGACCTCGGGGGCAATCTGCCCACCAGAGAATCCAAGAATACAAGAGTTTAAAATACAAGCGTCTAGTCCGTCATTCAATACATTAACTAGGGTAGTTTCCAGCAAGAGAGAAGCGGTTAACAGTTGTCAATGATGCCAGCAAGACATCATTATGTTCCAAAAGTATCAAACCCGTATCGCTGATCGTTATTCTTAATTCATGTGATTTTCGTTGCAAAGTCGTTATCTTGGCTATGGTGTATCTCAGTCACGCTTTGATTATACATGTTTATACGAATACTATGTGGATCTTGAAATACATGAGATCTACGACCCCTAGCCCTAGGTTAAGAGGAATTAGACAAGTTACGAAACGAACCGCCATAAATCTTACACGCTACGCTTGTATTTTGCTATGACGTCAAATAGTTCAGTTATGTTAAACAGAAAAACGAAATTGTGACAAATTCCAAATTCCCTTAAAAAATAGCATTCCGAAAATATATACCCTGTTTTGTTGGGTTCAATTATTGCACCCCAATCGAGCACAAACGGATAAGGTATCGAAATTATCGCCAGTGATCGCACAGCCTTAAAATAATGCATAAGCATCATTAACGCTCTCTATACCATATCCGTACAATTCTACCGATAGAAAAGTTCATTCTTTGTAATACATATCAATTAATTATTAACAATGGGGTATTGGCACCTAGATGTAGTGATCATGCTCCGACGTTTGTAAATCTCAAGTCGCGTATCCCCAGAAAAAAAAAGTTACCAGCGCGTAATATGGGACTATGATAACGCAGGCTGGTCCAAATTCAATGAATTACTTTCAAATTTAGATTGGACAATACCTACTCACGATATCGACAGTGCTTGTGAAAATCTGACGGTTAATATTAAAAACGCATCCAGTCAAAGTATACCACATAAAAAGGTTACAATAAAGCCTAGCGATCATCCCTGGATAACAAACAAAATCAAACATGAAATGAAAATTAGAGACAAATTATATAGGAAGAGTAGAACAACCATGATCGACAATGATGCTATACTGTTTAAAAGACAACGAAATTTTTGTAATCAATTAGTTCGTTCCGCTAAGGAAAAGTTCAAACAGAAAACTGCGGATAGAATTCACACTGGTCGAGTAGGTTCAAAATATTGGTGGAAATTGGGTAAATCCCTCTTGAGAGACAGTAACTCGACATTTAACGAGATTCCACCGTTAAAATATTCTGACGGTACGTTTGCATATGAGAATAAGGAAAAGGCTGATGTACTGAACACATTCTTCACTAATATAACAAAAATAGATGATTCACGTTCACAGCTACCTCCTTTGTCTTGTAAAAACAACTGCCTGAATCTTATTCAGGTTTCTGTTGCAGAAGTGATGGCTATACTTACTGACCTCGATGTTACAAAAGCTCTAGGTCCAGACTCAATTAGCCCAAAATGTCTTTATATGGGAAGAAATATTTTAGCTCCTGTACTTACCGACTTCTTTAATTTCTCACTGGACATCGGTGCATTTCCCACTCAGTGGAAGTTAGCCCATGTAACACCATTATATAAGAAAGGCGAAAGTAGTGTTTGTTCTAATTATCGGCCCATATCTCTTTTGAGTTGTGTTAGCAAAGTAATGGAACGAGTTGTAGCCAGGCACATATTTGATTTTGTTAAGTACGAAATAAATCAAAAGCAGTCAGGTTTTCTACCATCTCATTCTACTGTTACACAGCTGCTACAAATATATACTGATATCGTCTCTGCAATTGATCAACATAAAGAGGTTCAATTCGTCTTCTTCGACATTTCTAAGGCATTTGACCGGGTTTGGCATCGAGGACTTATTCATAAGCTGAAGCAGTTTGGCATTTCTGGTACTATGATTCAGTGGATAGAAAGCTACTTAGAACACCGAATGCAAAAAGTTGTGCTTAACGGTACTGAATCAGACACCCTCCGAATTCATGCTAGCGTACCACAGGGCTCCGTATTGGGGCCTCTGTTATTTCTATTATTTATTAACGACCTCCCTGATGGCATCTTGAGTAATATACGTTTATTTGCAGACGATACGTGTCTATACGTTATCTCTGAACAACTAAATGGAACAACTCTTGTTATTAATCATGATCTAGAGTTAATAAAACAATGGTCTGAGACTTGGTTGGTTGATTTCAACACTACAAAGTCAATATCCCTTATGATATCAAGGCGATTGCAACCTTCTATTATTAACATAATTTTTGATAATAATGTCATTAACCCATCATCCAGTCATAACCACCTTGGCGTAATTTTCAATAAAAGAGGTACCTGGCATGACCATGTTGAAACATTGATTATAAAAGCACAGCGTAAGCTGTCTATTCTCAGAGGACTTAAATATCTACTTGATTGGAAAAGTCTCGAAATTATGTACAAGAGCTTTGTTAGACCCAGTTTGGAGTATGCTGATGTTGTTTGGGACAACATTGACAACGCCCTGGTTAACAGGTTGGAACTTATTCAAAAAGAATCCCTAAGAATAATTACTGGAGTTACACGTAGTTGTTCCTCAGAAAATATGTATATTGCAGCTGGTTTTGAAAAATTGTCCCAAAGGCGCCAAATACACCGCCTTACTATGTTCTATAAAATAGTACATGGAATGGCTCCGTCATATTTGCATAGTTATCTCCCATTACTGACCCACAATCGAAATCCATACAACATTCGTAATACTAACCAGTTCACACTACTTCGGTGTAGAACTACGCTGTACTACCATTCATTCTTTCCAGCGACTGTGCGCGATTGGAATACTCTGCCGGACCCTGTAAGAAATTCAGTCACACTCATCGAGTTCAAGCGTAATGTTATGCACATGTATCCCACATCCACCCCTCCTCCATGGTATTATGTTGGTTCACGGGAAAATAATATAATCCTGTGCCGAATAAGAAATGGTTGCAGTAATCTGAAGGAACATCTATTCAATAATCATTTAATAGTAGACCCAAAATGTATTTGTGGGCTTTCGAATGAAACTCCCGAGCATAATTTCTTACACTGCCCTCTCTCCTTTACTCAACGACATTCTTTCCTTGCTAAACTCTCTGCAATTATATTGAATGATTCTAATCCCCCCATCTTGTATGATATTCACACTCTATTGTTTGGCTTTTACGACAAAACAATTTTCAAAAACATCGATGTTCAAAAATGCTTAGGATCATTTATCACAGACACTAAGCGATTCTAGTGTTCATAATCACATTTCGACCGTGACATGCAGGCGGCTCACATCGATCGTACACTCGACAAATGGTGCTCCCTCATTTCTTTTCTTATATTTAAGAACCTCGTATTTACAATATTATCACATTTTTTGTCTCTCACTATTCCTTTTTCTCCCACTATCTACGTCTGTTAAAGAAGCAAGCAATTTAAGAAATAATGTCCCGACTCTTCTGCTTTTTACATTATAAATGTATCCGTTTAAACAACATGTATCATATTATACATATAGAGGGACACGCTAACGAGCCTTGGGCTCATTGTGCCCTCATTGTAAACAGTGTTTGCAATAAATTTGTTTAAACCAAAAGTTCAACGATTGCCTGTCGCTGGTATACGAAAATGAGATTTCTTATCTCAATATTTTCATCATATTATATCTTGCTGGAAAGATCAGAGTATCGTCTGTGATATTCGTGTCAGCGTTGTTACCAAATTGAAACTGTCAAAGAAGAATTTAATATCATAGCCGTGACATTTGTGACGGTAAAGTTTGTTAAAATGGCATGTCTGTTATTCAACACTTAATTTTGTAACGTGTACGAGCAGGACCAGTCGTGGTGTTTACGAGAAAACGAATCAATAACCGGGATTGCCCACTGGCATTCTGGCCGTCACCGTAGTTAGCCCCTTCACTAGTAAAGATCCGGGGATCGAAGAGATGATCACAACCCTACAAGGATGACTGACGCTAATGTAAAGGTCTATTATGGTATATTCTGCACAAATAGTATACGCGATTACAGATAATAGCGTAGAACCGCGTGGCTTAGACAGAATGTCTAAGGAGATGTAACGTTATACTGTGTGGCTTAGACAGAATGTCTAAGGAGATGTAACGTTATGCAGTAGAATGATATTTACATATATGTACAGACACTAGGAGAGTGTATGCAAATAGACTTGATGTTATATGCAAGTAATATAAGAAAGTGTGTGCATATAAGCTTGATGTTATATACCAATAATATAAGAGTGTGTGCATATAAGCTTAATATTATATACAAATAATATCAGAGTGTGTGCATATAATTTTACAGTTATATGTAGTGCTTTAAATTGGCATGGGGGCGCGATAAGGGCGGCCTGGTTGCTGGCCCTTCTCTTCTGGGTATAAGGGCGGCCTGGCTGCTGGCACTTCTCTTCCGTCGTTGGAACGTTACGGATGTAACGCTCTCTCAATATATGGCACCCAGTCGTTGGAGCCTCCCCACGGATGTGGCAGCCCGTCGTCTTCTTCACCCCAAGTCGTAGGAACGTTACGGCTGTAACGCTCTCTCAATATATGGCACCCAGTCGTTGGAGCCTCTCCACGGATGTAGCAGCCCGTCGTCTTCGTCACCCCCAAGTCGTCGGAGCCTGACCCTAACTTGTCAGCTCACCAGTCTGCTATCCGCACAGGTAGGTATAGCATGGCGTCTCAACCCTCCCGGCTGCTGCGACCCGTCTATAGACACGACCCGTGGCTACACAACTTCACGACGACCCCTTAGGTAAGAACCACGTACAGCTCACCATCCGTGGCCGTCAGGACAACTACTTGGGTATATAGTGTGCTATTATTTCATCTGGTAGCACCATTTCTGTATGTAAACTGTCGATGGCGACCCTCTGCGACCCGGTCGCAAGCCTCTGCGACCCGGTCGCAAGCCGTCTGCGACCTTTTGCGACCCGGTCGCAGGTCTGTAGATTTCACGGTTTATCGACGTTTCTCGGGAGAAGAAGTCTGTCTGTGCTGTGCCTTGTCTTTCCTTTACTGTCTGTAACTGGTATCTTGTCTTTTGCCTTGTCTTTTCTTTACTGTCTGTAATCTGTGTCTTGGCTTTACTGTACAGTCTGTAATCTTTGTGATCTCTTTTACACCGGTAAAACGAAGCCCGCCTGTACCGTATCTTGTCTTTGCTGTACTGGCTGTAATATCTGTGGTCTTTTTCACCCCCGTACAGCGTCTATACGACCGTCTGCGGGCTGCACGATACGCCGTCGAATAACGGTAGGAGGGTTTGGCTCTATTATCCCCGTATTTATAGTACAGTTGCATATATTCTGAGGGTGGAGGGAATCCCTATTTATCGTCATATACCGCTTCACGACCGATGACACCGACACATAAATGATACTGCCCACGTCCCAGTGCCCGGGTTGTTCAGTAAAACAGTGCCGATATCATACAATCTATTGGTAATGACCTATATCCTTATTCTATACTGATGTCTGATCATGTTAATTACCGGAATGTGCTACGCGGTAATACATGTCATGTTACAGTCTTATAGAATACCCCCAGCCTACAATAAACACGCCAGTCGGTTTTCCCACTCTGTCGTGTTCCCTATACTATAGTACACCGCGCAAACACGTTTCCACACTGAAAATGCAAGCCGGCAAATTCGCATTGGTTTTGCGTGTTTTCCACAGGTTGTACTAGCTACAGGATCTACAATCTTTTAGACTCCCAGGCCAAAACAATTACATTTGCGACCCGGTCGCAAAGTGTGCCAAAATCAACAATTCAGGCTGTACCTGGCGAGCTTTCTCCAGAGCTGTCTTTCTGGTCTGAACACGGTTGGAATGTCTGCACCGTCTTATATAGAATGTGCACTCTCCACACCCAAAAAGTCCCCACAGGAGGCTTCCTCACGAACGGAGACGTTTCGCCTGCAATGAATTATCGTTTCTCACAGCGAAATTACAGTTCATAGTCCATAAACTAGAATGGCATCCCAATCTAGAACCCGTAGAGAATATTTCCCGTAAACGGCAACTCCTATCTTGCTCTGGTAAGCGAGAAATGGTGGAATCCATTTCCATATACTGCCTTGCTCGTCGCTGAAGATACGTGTCAAGGTCGTTCGCCGCATTCCTTTCATATCACCCTGCGGATTCAAACTGTTCCCTACACAAACGGTTAACCATTACACTGCCCCCGGCTTTCCAAGTCATGACGTCCTCGTCATGGGCGTTCCGGCTCCACAGTAGAAGGTAGTTCTACAGTTCCAGTGGTACAGTTCGAATCAATCTAAACAATCAAACAATCCTCGCCAATTACTGGCCATCAGGGCCGGCGAAATTACCAGGTGGCCGCCCTCCGGCGGTCTGGCTGGGCCACCACGACATTAGGTCCACAGATTTCCTCTCCAGGTCCGTCGCGGGCGGGCGTACTTTAGGGGTTTCGGCCACTGTCCTCGTGACCCCCTTCCCGCTCTGGCACCTGGAGGGGTACACTGAATTACATGGGGGCTAGCGGAGCCGCCCCACGACATCAGGTCCACTGGGCTGTGCGCTCAGCTGGAGGGGTCGGGCTTCCCCCCTCTTACGGTACACGGGCTGGGACGCCAGCACGTAGTCGTGCAACCTGCGACGCTTCACCACTCGCCGACCGCGGGTCGTCGTCGCGTGTGTAGGGGCTGCCTCACCCTCGGCCACTTCCTCGGGCTCGTCCTCCAACTCGCTATCCGGCGTTCACCGCGGTTCCAACTCAAATTCGGCCTGCCAGGCCGGCTGCCGGATGACGCGTCCACTCCGGCTCGTCTGGGGCTGGCCTATGGGTGGCTGCACGGCTACCGGGTGGGTCAGGGCGTAAGGTTCTGCTTGGGCCGGTTCCGGCCCCTGCGGGTCGCCGCCGTCGTCACTGTCGCTCTCAGACGCCGTATCGTCACCCTCCCCGTCCAGCCCCGGATAACACGGTTTGATCCGGTCGACATGCACGACCTGTCGCCTCCCGTCGTCACTCCGCACCCGGTAGGTAACGTCCGACAACGCCGCCTCCACCACAAACGGTCCTAGCCACCGGTCTCGAAGCTTCTGAATCTGCCCTGGCCGGGTCACTACGGTATGCAGATAGACCTGGTCCCCGGGGACGAATCTTTGGGCCTTGGGCTTCAGGTTGTACAGACGCTTCTGCCGTCTCAGGGCCTTCCCACTATTTTCCCTCGCATCCTCGTGGACGTCGACTAAGTGGTCACGAAGGTCCCCGACCCACGGCACTGGCTCCGTTCTCTCACTCGGGGGAGCTCCGACTGTCAGGTGAGCTGGTAGAGTCACCTCCCGGCCAAACGTCATCATATTCGGCGTATACCCCGTAGTCTCGTGTGCGGCTGCACGATACGCCATCAGCGTCTGTGGAATATATACATCCCAATCGTCGGGGTGGCGGGCGGCACTAGCATGAAGCATCTGGCCCAGAGTCCTGTTGAACCTTTCAACTTGGCCGTTAGACTGCGGATGGTACGCCGTCGTCCGCGTCTTCTTCATGCCGAGGATCCGGCACATCCCCTCGAACACTTTGCTCTCAAAGTTCCACCCCTGGTCCGAGTGTATCAGGGAGGGGACACCGAACCGGCTGACGTACAAGTCAATCACAGCCTGGGCCACCGTCTCCGCTTCTTGGTCCGGAAGCGCAGCAGCCTCCACCCACTTCGTGAAATAGTCACAGATGACCACAATATGCAAATATCCTCTCGTCGTCAGGGAGAGAGGACCCATCAAGTCCACGGCGATACGTTCCCCGGGGCATCCCGTCATCATCCCGCGGTGCTGTCCTCGGGGTTTCTTCCCGGCCTGCTTCCTCCGCCTGCACGTGTCGCAGCTCCGACACCACTGTCGGACGTCACGCTGCAGGCCGACCCAGGTGTACGCTTGTCGCACCTTCTTTAACGTCAAGAACACACCTACGTGTCCTCCAGTCGGGCTATCATGACATTCCTTGAGTATCCTCTTGTGAAGGGCCCGCGGGACCACCAGTAACTTAGCCTTCTCCCGGCCTCGCACGTCATACCACCGTCGCACTAGGAGGTCTCCTTCCAGGGCCAAGGCGTCGTAGGCTCCCCACAGCGCTTTCGTCACCCCACTGTGTTGACAGACTAGGTCCCACCGAGGTCTGGTACCAGCCTTCACCCACTCAATCACCGGAAGTAGCTCGGGATCTGCAGCCTGGGCCACTGCAAAGTCCTCGTTGGGTGGAGATATGGTCACAGCTCTGGCCGCCGCAGTCTCTCCGTCTTCGGTCTCGGAGGAACGACCACACTGCTTGCACGGACGTCTGCTCATCGCGTCAGCATTCTGATGCTTACGGCCCGGTCGGTGGACGATGTCAAACTGATAGGTCGACAGAGCTTGGATCCACCTTGCGAGTTGGCCCTCCGGCTCTTTGAATCTCATGAGCCACCTTAAGGACCCGTGGTTGGTGCGCAGTAGAAACTTCTTCCCGTAGAGGTAATGCCGGAACGACTTAACGAAGTGGACTACCGCAGGGAGTTCGCGCCTGGTCACGCAGTAGGCCTTCTCAGCCTTGGTGAGTACCCTGCTGCCATAGGCCACCACTCTCTCCTGTCCGTCGACCTCTTGGGACAGAACGGCTCCGATGCCCCAACCGCTGGCATCCGTGTCCAGGATAAACGGTTTAGACATGTCAGGCATGTCCAGGATGGGCGCCGCTATCATCTTCTCCTTCAGGGTCTCAAATGCGATCTGACAATCGTCGGTCCACACAAAGCTCTTCTCCTTCTGAGTAAGTTGATGCAGGGGCGCTGCCATGGTTGCAAAGTCTTTGACGAACCTCCGATAATAGCTACATAATCCGAGGAAACTCCGTACCTCGGTCTGGGAGACTGGGGTGGGCCAGTCTCTCACAGCCTGGACTTTCTCCGGTTCCGTCTCGATACCAGCGCCGGACACGACGTGTCCCAGGTAGGTGACTTTTCGGGCGCCAATGACACACTTGGAGGGTTTCAACTTAAGCCGTCGAGGTAAATGAGGCATGTCTCGTAGTGCAGACCGGCCAATACCGCTTCCATTAGGCGTTCGAAGGTTCCCGGGGCGTTGCACAGCCCGAACGGCATAACGCGGAACTGGTAAAGGCCTTTCCTGGTGGCAAACGCGGACTTGCATCGATCCTCAGGCGCCAATTCAACCTGCCAGTATCCGGACATCAAGCCGAGGGTAGACCACCACTGTGCCCCGTTCAGTGCGTCAAGACTGTCATCGATCCTCGGCAGAGGATATGCGTCTTTCTCTGTGACGTCATTCAGGGCCCGATAATCAACGCAGAATCGAGATTTACCGTCCTTCTTCTTTACCAGGACGACAGGAGCCGACCACGGTCCCTCGGAGGGCTCAACCACACCTCGTCGTAACATCTCGTCAACCTGCTTGTCGATCTCGCATCGGGCATGAAGGGGCGGTCTTCTAGGTGGAATACGGATCCGGGGTGCACTCCCCGTCTTTATTTGGTGTTGCACCCTGGTGGCACGTCCAAGGTCATCGTCACCGGCCGCAAACAAATCAGCGTGTCGACTCAGCATTTGTTCAACTTCCCTCAACTGGGCTGCATTGAGGCCGTCCTTGGACTTCTCCAACAGAGGCTGCATATATGCTGGCAGGGTCGTCATCCGCGCCCTCGGCTCTGTAGGCTCTTCCGGAACATCACCCAGTGTGGACATACTACCACAGAAGGTACCAGCGTGAATGACTGTGGACTCATCGGAAGCGTTCAGCATACGAATAGGCACACTACCATCAGATGCAACTCGAGAAAGTGTTCTCGCCAGGACTAGGCCGGTCTTCTCGGTAAATGCGAGCTCCCCCTCTACTAGTCCAATCTCCCCCGGCGGTGCGTCTTCCACCCTGGCCGGGGCAAGCATCTGGGTTCTAGGCGGTATGGTGATGGTCTCAGCCAGGGCCAAACGATAACAATCGAAACTTCCTACAACCTCGCATTGCAGGTACTTGCCTCCCAGCTTCAATCGATGGCCTCTTGCGTCAAGTATACAGCCGTGGCGATACAGGAAGTCGTACCCCAAGATGGCATCGATGGACAAATCTCCCACAACTAGCGTGTGCTTCCACACCGTCCCCTGGATCGATATCCCGAAGTCTCCCTCTCCGAGTAAAGGCATATGGGAACCGTCAGCTACCTTGATGGACTGGTACCGGGAGTCTCGAAGGACTGGTTTCACATCTGGGTCAAGCTGTTCCCATATCCGGCGGCTGATCAAGGAGATAGATGCTCCGGAGTCCACACAGCACATCACCTTCACCGGCCCGATAGACGCGGGTAGGTATATCCCTGCTTCTCCCTGGTTATGAAGCGCAGGCTTGGGTCCCTGGGGCTTTGGGGGGTTCCCGGACCCGGACGATCGTCTCGGGGGCGGAGAGGGTGAACGTCTAGGGCACGCCGCCCTAAAATGGCCGTCTTCTCCGCACCTCCAGCATCCCCGGCGTGGTTGTCGTCTCGTCCTCTGCCCCCGCCTTGAACTCGAGCGTCCCCGTCCTGGGAAGCGCCTCTGAAATTCTTCCATCAGGGTAGCAATCTCTGCTCGAAGTCGGGCATCCTCGTCCACATCATCTTCTGGAACTTCAGCCGGTATGTCCTCCCCTGCAGCGGCCCTTGCCGTGGGATCAGGACGTCGCCGCTGGGCGTCTTGGAAGGCCTCTACTTCCACGGCTGCATGTACAGCCTCGTCTAAGGACTTCGGGCGGCACTGCCAGACTTTGAACCGTAAGTCTTCTCCAATTGCCTCAAAGAATTGGTCACGGGCCAGGGTGTCTTGGACCTCATCACAGGCTTCTGGGTAGGCCATCTGGCTGAGTCTCACCAGAGCTTGGCCCAGTTCGGGTAGACCTTCTTCCCTCTGTCGTCGCCTTGACTTCAGCTTGGACTTATACAGCTCTGTTTGGTTAGGCGGAGCGAAGCGTCTCTCCAAGGCATCACGTAGGCAGATGAAATTTGCTTCCCCTGGTTTCATCTTCAGACTAGAGAGAACCTGTTGTGCTGGCCCCCGCAGGGATACGGCCAAGTGCTGTCCCTTCTCTTCCAGCGTCCACCGGTTTAAGGCTGCGCAATATTCAAAATGTACCAGGTCATCTCTCCAGGGCGTGCTTCCATCGTAGGTCGAAGCCTTAACCAACGCCTTACGCGAAACAGGGATGGTCATGACTGTGGCTCCCCCATTGGTATCAGCCGCTGACTGGTGCCCTTCTGCGACCCGGTTGCGGCCCTCTGCGACCCGGTCGCCAGCTTCTGCGACCCGGTCGCAAATCGTCTGTTCCCGTACAGGCTGGTCTATGGGGGTTCTGGTAGTACCCTCTTCGGCCCTGGGCGTGGACGTGTGCGCTGGGGCTCCCATCGTCGTCGGATTGAAGGTCGCCCGCATCGTCCGCATCTCTGCCTGTAAGCTCTTGAGGCCCTCTAGTAGCTTTCGGATAGTCGACGGAGTCTCGATCTCGACGATGGCGGGCGTTGACAGGTCAAGCGGTGCTTCCACAGGACTCACATCTTCTGTCGTCCTCAATCGTTCCCTCCCCTGTAGGATAGCTCGTAGGGCCGCTATGTCCGGACGTCTCGGTGTTGCCGCTGGAGAACTCATGGTTAATGGCGTTGTCGGCACGTCGTTGTCGGTTATCTCTAGTAGTCGGTTGTTCTCTTCTGTTGTAGATCAGGCCAGATCCCACCGCTGGCACCAGTTTTCTACGTGTAACGTGTACGAGCAGGACCAGTCGTGGTGTTTACGAGAAAACGAATCAATAACCGGGATTGCCCACTGGCATTCTGGCCGTCACCGTAGTTAGCCCCTTCACTAGTAAAGATCCGGGGATCGAAGAGATGATCACAACCCTACCGGGATGACTGACGCTAATGTAAAGGTCTATTATGGTATATTCTGCACAAATAGTATACGCGATTACAGATAATAGCGTAGAACCGCGTGGCTTAGACAGAATGTCTAAGGAGATGTAACGTTATACCGCGTGGCTTAGACAGAATGTCTAAGGAGATGTAACGTTATGCAGTAGAATGATATTTACATATATGTACAGACACTAGGAGAGTGTATGCAAATAGACTTGATGTTATATGCAAGTAATATAAGAAAGTGTGTGCATACAAGCTTGATGTTATATACCAATAATACAAGAGTGTGTGCATATAAGCTTAATATTATATGCAAATAATATCAGAGTGTGTGCATATAATTTTACAGTTATATGTAGTGCTTTAAATTGGCATGGGGGCGCGATAAGGGCGGCCTGGTTGCTGGCCCTTCTCTTCTGGGTATAAGGGCGGCCTGGCTGCTGGCCCTTCTCTTCCGTCGTTGGAACGTTACGGATGTAACGCTCTCTCAATATATGGCACCCAGTCGTTGGAGCCTCCCCACGGATGTGGCAGCCCGTCGTCTTCTTCACCCCAAGTCATAGGAACGTTACGGCTGTAACGCTCTCTCAATATATACCCCAAGTCGTTGGAGCCTCTCCACGGATGTGGCAGCCCGTCGTCTTCTTCACCCCCAAGTCGTCGGAGCCTGACCCTAACTTGTCAGCTCACCAGTCTGCTTCCCGCACAGGTAGGTATAGCACGGCGTCTCAACCCTCCCGGCTGCTGCGACCCGTCTATAGACACGACCCGTGGCTACACAACTTGGCGACGACCCCTTAGGTAAGAACCACGTACAGCTCACCATCCGTGGCCGTCAGGACAACTACTTGGGTATATAGTGTGCTATTATTTCATCTGGTACCGTTATAGCACCATTTCTGTATGTAAACTGTCGATGGCGACCCTCTGCGATCCGGTCGCAAGCCGTCTGCGACCTTTTGCGACCCGGTCGCAGGTCTGTAGATTTCACGGTTTATCGACGTTTCTCGGGAGAAGAAGTCTGTCTGTGCTGTGCCTTGTCTTTCCTTTACTGTCTGTAACTGGTATCTTGTCTTTTGCCTTGTCTTTTCTTTACTGTCTGTAATCTGTGTCTTGGCTTTACTGTACAGTCTGTAATTTTTGTGATCTCTTTTACACCGGTAAAACGAAGCCCGCCTGTACCGTATCTTGTCTTTGCTGTACTGGCTGTAATATCTGTGGTCTTTTTCACCCCCGTACAGCGTCTATACGACCGTCTGCGGGCTGCACGATACGCCGTCGAATAACGGTAGGAGGGTTTGGCTCTATTATCCCCGTATTTATAGTACAGTTGCATATATTCTGAGGGTGGAGGGAATCCCTATTTATCGTCATATACCGCTTCACGACCGATGACACCGACACATAAATGATACTGCCCACGTCCCAGTGCCCGGGTTGTTCAGTAAAACAGTGCCGATATCATAAAATCTACTGGTAATGACCTATATCCTTATTCTATACTGATGTCTGATCATGTTAATTACCGGAATGTGCTACGCGGTAATACATGTCATGTTACAGTCTTATAGAATACCCCCAGCCTACAATAAACACGCCAGTCGGTTTTCCCACTCTGTCGTGTTCCCTATACTATAGTACACCGCGCAAACACGTTTCCACACTGAAAATGCAAGCCGGCAAATTCGCATTGGTTTTGCGTGTTTTCCACAGATTGTACTAGCTACAGGATCTACAATCTTTTAGACTCCCAGGCCAAAACAATTACATTTGCGACCCGGTCGCAAAGTGTGCCAAAATCAACAATTCAGGCTGTACCTGGCGAGCTTTCTCCAGAGCTGTCTTTCTGGTCTGAACACGGTTGGAATGTCTGCACCGGCTTATATAGAATGTGCACTCTCCACACCCAAAAAGTCCCCACAGGAGGCTTCCTCACGAACGGAGACGTTTCGCCTGCAATGAATTATCGTTTCTCACAGCGAAATTACAGTTCATAGTCCATAAACTAGAATGGCATCCCAATCTAGAACCCGTAGAGAATATTTCCCGTAAACGGCAACTCCTATCTTGTTCTGGTAAGCGAGAAATGGTGGAATCCATTTCCATACACTGCCTTGCTCGTCGCTGAAGATACGTGTCAAGGTCGTTCGCCGCATTCCTTTCATATCACCCTGCGGATTCAAACTGTTCCCTACACAAACGGTTAACCGTTACAATTTCATTGCTTTGATACTAGGTCTTGAAAGTTTCTGTGGCCACTCTCACTTACCATATTAGATATTTTTTTTTCTAACAGAGACGCCTTTTTTCTTCACTTTGTACTCACCTTGCGACTGCAGGTACATTCTCTTCTGTTCTCCGCAACGTCGAAAACACCTAAAGTTTGAATTCAAGAACAGCTTCCTTCGTACCCTGAGCAAAATAAGATATGGGAGCACCGTGGCTCTTGTTCACAGAATCTGGCGCACTCCACAGTCGTATTTAGGTTTCTGAAGACAGGGCTTGCCGGAATAGAAACTCCGACGTCTGTTAGACAGTCGGCGATTAGTGTACGCGTGAAAATCACGGTTCTCGCACAATATGATATAGCAGCGAGATAAATTCCTACAAAGATGGCTATCCTAAAAATGCATAATATATCCATCTCTGCGACAATGAGCGCTAGTACGTCTAAAGTGAATATTTCTCGGAATGAAACTAATGAAATCTGAGATCATTCTCTACTTAAAGTGATCGTAAATCCCCAAGTAAAGTTTCCATCAAATGAAAGACCGTTGCAAACAGTGTCGGAAAATATTTATTTAAATTTTTCACGATTTTTTTACACAGAGTAAACTGCAATTAAAGCATGGTATTCTATGGTGGTCTGTTGCAATCATATTTAGGTCCAGTGACGTCACACTGCCTTAATACATATATTTCAAACTGTGTAATCACTTTCCAATCCTTGATTCAAGCTTAAGGTGTGTATACTTTGAGTTTCAACACAGACTCACTGTTCCAATGTGCATGTTTCACCAAAATCTGGGAGATGGTAACTCATAAGTGTAAAGTCAATTTGAATCTTGCATGTAATTTCCAGATTTTGGTGAAACTTGCACATTGGAACAGTGAGTGTGTGTTGAAACTCAAAGTATACACACCTTAAGCTTGAATCAAGCATTGGAAAGTGCATACACAGTTTGAAATATATGTATTAAGGCAGCGTGACGTCACTGGGCCTAAATATGATTGCAACAGACCACCATAGAATACCATGCTTTATTTGCAGTTTACTCTGTGTAATAAAATCGTAAAAAATTACCATAAATATTTTCCGACACTGTTTGCAAGGGTCTTTCATTTGATGGAAACTTTACTTGAGGGTTTACGATCATTTTAACCAGTCACCACGAGCGTCAAACGTTACATCTCTCTCTTATTGGTGGTTACTGATACTATCCCCGAATGCTATATAATCAATACCATGATTTGAGACGTCGTCTTCTCTGAAGACAAGAAATATAGAAGATAATTGTTGTGTCAACATATCTAATGATTCTGTCATGTTTCCTCACGTCTCATGAAATATTAACCTTACCAGGCCCTTCCAAACTTCCTGCGCTATCTTCGGAACGAGGCGAAATGGCCCCTCTCCATGCCCGACAGGTGCCAAAAAGCCCAGCCCAGAAAGGGTTAATCTGGGATCACACTGTAAGACCTTTCAAGTGACCGAGATAACCCCGTTGGATATCATACTAGATGGTCTCTTTTTCTTGAGCACATGCAATACACATGTCCAATTTTATCATGTTTTAACTGCAGAGATAATTATCTTGGTTTCTGTACAATCTCAATGTTCAGAATAAAAGTCTAACTGTTCGTTGGAATGTTGCATTCAAGTATTTGGTTGCTCTGTTAAAACCCGTCTTGAAACTAGATCACTAAAATCTGGTCATCTCAAGTCCTCCTCAATGGGTTATCATAGACGACAGCCAAATTAATACATATGCGATATTTAAGACGCCCGCGCCCCAAAATGTATAAACTTTTCCAAATTAACTGTGCGTAAAATAATCATTGAGCAGGCCTATAAAAATATCATTTCTATTCTATTGCACAACTCAAATTGATTATCAACAAAGATTAAATGAAAGATTGAAATAATATGGTTAACTTTGACATCCTTCCCCCCCCCCCTTTCTTGGAAAAAATCGTTCACTGTTATTGGGACGATGCTCCCGTCTCGGTTGGCATCGTGTCAATATCACTGGACGAGATTATGTTGTCTCTCAAATGGGAGTGATTTGTTCAGTTGTTGGGAAATTACGTGGATATATGTCTATTTGTGTCGCGTTTTTAATCGCTTTCACGATTTCATCTTGTAATTTATTTGTTTGTTTTATTCGATTATTACTTGTATGAAAGCAGACGTTCCTTCCTCATCCGACTTGTGAAATGGAATCTCCTAATGAACACCTGCACTTGACACATGTACATTTTACATAACCGTGCTAAAACGTGTAATAAATGCACGGTAAGCTCGATGTTATTGACACAAGAATGCATATTCTTTGTTTTTTTACTCCAAAACCAGCCAAATTATAATTGGCTTGAATTTTGCATACTGAAATATCAGTCTGGAAAGAATTACGATGGTCATTCACATGTAAACGTCTGTACGATTGATCAAAATGTGCTCCCTGACCTATTTTGGTGTTTTTGATGCAATTATAAGCATAATTCTCTCTTGTAAAAGCAATATGGCACCTCACACCAAACCCATTCTTGATTCTTTCAAATAATCAAACTTCCCAATTGTGTGCAATTATAAATTTGGTTTGAGGTATGATATTTTTGTTACAAGAGAAAATTCTCCATATAGGTGTCTCAAAAATACAAAAATAGGCCAGGGAGCACAACCCGATCAGTCTTATATATTCCTATTATTATCAGGTGACCATCGTAATTTTTATGAAGCTGATATTTCACTTCGTAGACCGCAAGAAAAACTATTATTTAGTCCTACAGCGGTTTCCTTGTCTTTCGCAAGCAAAACAATTGATGGTCAATCCCCTTACTACTAAGAGCATATAAAAATAAATCATAAATTTTGACCGTGTTGTTATTTATATATATCATTGTCATATGATTGAGAAAATCTAAGAAATAAAATGATTTCCGTGGAATTTTGAATTTCAGTCAAAATTGTGCACGCAACATGGTATCTTGGTAACCCGATGAAGATTTAATTTCTTTGTTGATATTTTTACCGCATATATATACTAATTGAAATTAGGCACAAAAACTTGGTCATTTACCATGCCGATTTCTGGCCACAGAGAGAAATGCCAAAAGCGCATGTTAAACGACGGATGAAAGCCTCAAATACAAAGTACATGTAGGCTGAAGTGTAAACTGTTTTTCTTCAGTTAGCTGACATTTGGGCTGTTTGAGAGTTTTGAGGGATACCAATAGCTAAATATACATTCTCAATTGATATGAATGCTCATTGTTTTCTGTTAATGTCAGTTTTGTGTAATCGGGTAGCTTCTACCCGAAAAACGAAAGGTAACGATACCCTTCAGGGTATACAGTCCTTACCTACATGTATACAATAGACACATCCGATAAGGAAACAATCAGAAGTTTAAGTCCCACTAGGATGAATATTCCTAAAACATGATTTCGATTTCCTATGAAATCTTTTTTACACCGACGATATGTTGTTTGACAATATTATCGACGTTGTCATGGATGAGAGTGACTGTGCGCATTAGAAAGAGCCAAAATCAATGTATGTTCATGTACATCAAATAGTCAAGCTTTCGCAATGTATACTACAACAGATGAATTTGAATATTTGTTAATATTACTGTATCGATACCGATCTGATATACATGACTATTCCCCGCCGTATATTATTTGCAATCTCTTAAAAATTGATGCGTTGTACATATGAATTGTTCTTGTGTAAAGGGAAGTGTATCGTGGGCTCGTAAGATCGGTGAAAAACAGCATTTCAGTAAATTATATATTCTTACGCACTCACTTTTCTTCAATGTCATATATCTGAATAATTAATGTCACTATTTGAACAAGTTTCACGTCATTGACGGCGGTGGGAGGAGATGGAGTGCTATTTCATATCATTATTGAACTTGGCTTCTTTGCACTGTGAACAAACTGCGGTAACAAAATGC
>JAVTVY010053152.1:0-25414 GCA_036873755.1 Hanleya hanleyi | reverse complement strand
AAGCTTTTGGACAAGATATAATATGATGAAAATATTCTTTGGGAAATTCCTCATTTTTGTATGCCAATGACAGGCAATCATTGAACTATATTTCTATCGGTACTTAAATACCGACACGGGACAGAGAGGGTTAATGGACAACGGCTGAATTATGATTGACTTACCGGCGCTTGTAATTTAATCATGGCGGCGAAGAACGAAGAAAGGGTGAACGTCCAGTGCGAACGATAACGTCCAGTGCGTCCAGGGTAACGTCCAGGGCGAACGATAGACATTTAAAAATAGATTTCGGGGCAGTTGAGGACATTCTAGAGGAACGAGCGTCAAAATTAACGACGCATGACCGAATTGTCTCTTCAGAAGCCGATGTCGGATTGCCAGTATCGTTCACCATGGCCGGTAATTCTGTCTGCAGAGATTCTTCGAATTAACCAAATTCTATTCTGGACCCGTTTTGTGATCATGTAATGAAATCGAGCCTTTCATCCCGTGTTGGTATTGGTCCTCTCTGTGAAAGGGAAATCTTGTTTTTCGCATATGCACATATTTCGCTTGAATGGGTTTTAAACAATCATCGTGTGGAATTGTGATATAGTAGGATTTACTGTCAGATATGTTCCAAAGGCAGAATGATCCATGTTTATAGTTGACGAAGCCATTGTTCGATGACACCGTCTGTGTGAAATACATTGATACTCGTTGATCAATAAATGCTTCTAGATTCCACCATCAATCTTAACAGACACGAGTAGTCTTAACAATCAGGCCATAGTTCATCCATGCGGAAACGCTCCAAATACGTATTCAGCATGCGTGAAGACGGCTTTCGAATTCTCGATATGCAAAGCACAGTTCTTAAGCTCCCCTCCCCATCTCCCAACTCCGAGCCTCTAGAAAAAACACTTCATGCTCCTCCCAGCCTCCGATAAGTTTTGAACAGTCCCTAAGACAATGTTGCTCACTGCCAGAATCCAAGTTAGGAAAGCAGCTCTCAACGGTAGCCATACGGGGATGGGGTTTTAGAATATTTTTTGAAACAATCTACCAGCACCAGGTAAACCCATCGACTGTCCTGTGAAACATGGACAGAATGACTGATCATGGATTGCTTCCCTCGTTTAATGCCCAATACAGCGCAATGGAAAGCGGGTATAACGGGAGGCGGCTCTAGGGAGGAAGGGAGAGCGATGACCATCGGAGCGAGCGATCCACGTTTGGAACCACAAGTACCGTAAACTGAGTTATATTTGGATACTGGAGTGAATTCGGACAGAAGCATGGGGAAAGTACAAAACTGACAAATTCTTACAAAATATGAAGGTTTTTCGATATTTTTCAGTCCTAAATTCAAGTGCAGACCAATCCTCTCAAAATGCCTTAGTCACCTGACTAACCGCGACCGAAATTTTCGCAGCCGAACAAAACACATGACGTCAGTGAGTATGTATTTCATTAGCTATCCGACCACAAAATGGAGGCGGCATATTCCGTGACTACGACTTGTGCCATATTGGCCAGTTTACGAACAAAACACAATCGTTCGAAGAAAATTTCACAATACATCAGCAAAAGTGTTGTCCAGGACACGAAACTGACATATTGTTCAATATCTGCACCTTTTGAAAAGCAGGTTTTGGCACTACTCGCTATCAGTTGGCCACAAGATAAAATCGTGCACAGAAGTCCGGACTTCGAGATTCTTTGATAATTTTCCTCAAATATAAAACTCACTTCATACAATAAATCATATCGCAGGTCATCATATGCTGGACATAATAGAAGTATACATGGAGCTCGTCCTCTATACCATTATTATATAGAACACACCTTCGAAGGAGAGATTTTCACACCGACCCGTTTCGATACGTATTCGTGCAACCCCACACCGGAATTTAGCAAGGGCACTTCGATGACTCTTCTTTAAATATTTTGGACATAATATTCGTCACTATATTCAGTTTTCTATATTTTTCATACTCTCGGAGTTTGCCATTCTCTCTGGGAAAAGGAATTATTCGCCATGTTGTAGAGAAGGTTATTTATCCGGGTTCTCATTTCGTGTTTTGATTTCCGATTTAAATCTGAATATTGCAATGTTCAGCTAGAGATCATCCATATTTAACGCAAGTGCTCGTTTTTCAGGTGAACGTACTTTGCTAAAAGTGATATTTAAGTGATTCGAATAGACACTATAATTCCTTATGTAAAGGTATGGCGTTTTTCTTAAAATCTCCACGTTCTTTAAATGCCGGTTGCTATTTTAGATCTGGGGAGTAACCAAATTAGTGTAATATTAAAGAACTAATATGATCATATCGACGCTCTACTAGCGACATTTTGATCGGAACGCCAACTGACAAGTCCAAAATAATATGGAATTATCTGCGGTAAATTTAGCTGTTATTCAATTTACTGTAAGAAAAGATTTATTAGTGAGACAGCCAGATGTTGAATCTCGATTTAGAAGAAATTGGATTCGTTATTTAGTATCTTGGCTAGCAAAATTAATACAATTACAATGCACTGAGCGTCACTATAATGTCGCTTTATACTTGTACTCCATGTGGGACTATTAGTGAAGAACATGAAACATCCCGATATAAAAATGTGCAGAACCACTAAAAAGATTAGTAACTAGTCGAGAAAGAAAAAAATGAATTGGTATTACGCCTGTCCCTTAAGTATCGCCCAGACCGTCTGATGTCAGAAGGCAGCTATAGAAACAGATAACCAGTCTGTGACATTATCCTACTGTCCACGGGCGGTCAAGAATGGACGCCCCTCAATCTCAGCTACATCTGTCAGCAAATATTGTCGTGGACATGTCCAAGAAATCAATCTGTGTCTTGCTATATTTCCTGATGTAGCAGTACTTTGGTAAAATGTGTTACACGATGAATGTGTGCAATCTCCATCTATTCCCGCTGTGTGGGAATTTTCTCCCCACGCTCTCTCTCTCTCTTTCTCTCTCTTTCTCTCTCTCTCTTTCTCTTTTACATCAAGTAGAACATCGTGTTGACAAGTATGTAACCATGGAGACGAAGGAAGGGGTGGGGAGGCGGTGTCGCCCAGGGCGAAGGCACACATTTGAAACCACAGTATATTGCTTGTCCTGAACCGGGTCTCATATTCACCAAGTAGTTCTCAACATCATGTGTTCGGAGCTGTTTTAGTCCTGGAACTGTGGAATGATATGCAGCATTCAATCGCGAACGGGATGACGTTGGAGCTCCCAAACGATATATTAACATGAAAGTTAATTTCAGTGTAATTATCCGCCACTGGATTCTTAAGTAAAATCATCTTGCAGTTGGTGCATTTTAGTGTAAATTCGATGATTTAGAGTTGATAACATCAACATATTCAATTTGTGAAGATATGCCGATCGATAAAAGCTTAAAGAGATAGGATTTTAATGTCGCGTTCAGCAATATTTCAGCTATATAGCGACGATCAAACAAAATTCTAAGTATTCTAACAAAAACAAGTCAACAGCCCAGCAATCCAGAAGTATTCAACACAACACACCAAAAGACATATACATACATTAAAACTAATGCAACAAACCGATTTCTCTCAAATAACCTTGAGCCGACTGAAAAGATCTTTTAAAGTAGCTGCTCGATAAACAGAATCTCTTACAATCTTAGAATCTATACAGTCGATAAGAATATGTTTCTCTGTGAGATCTTCGTGACGTGAGCTTAAACCCCTACTTTGGATGATAACTTGTGGAAAACTGATCTTTTCACAATTGCACTAATTTAAAACGCGGATGTTCAACACGCCTACATAAAATGCATAAACATTACTGTTAAGTAATTTAAGTAATTTAAGCTATCTCAAAAAATTCATTTCAAAAATACTTCATCTTGGCCCTTGAACCTCGTCTCATTGGAAGTCGGATCCCATGTAAACCGCACCACGTCCTCTCAGAGGCGTCACCCTCTTCATAAATTCGGGTTACAGCTATTGTTGATAACCGCGTTTCTTGAAGCACTATAGCAAAAATACAAGATTCCTTCCTTTATTTTGAACATTCGGTGAAACTGTATTATTATTCCGGTGAAAATGAAGTGGTACATAAAGACTATATCCACACCACTTGACGCATTTTGTGAAGTCTATATCGATATTGAAGTTGAATTGAGAAATAGATTTCGGGCCGGTACAGCACATTCTGGGGGAACAAACGTCAAAATTAACGACGCGTGACCAAATTGTCTCTTCGGAAGCCGATGTTGGAACGCCAGTATCCTTCATCATGGCCGGTAATTCTGTCTGCAGAGATTCTTCGAATTAAACAAATTCTCTTCTGGACGCGTTTTGTGATCATGTAATGAAATCGAGCGTTTCCTCTCGTACTAGTCTTGGTCCTCTCTGTGAAAGGGAAAGCTTGTTTTTGGCATATGCGCATATTTCGCTTGAATGGGTTTTAAACCGGCATCGTGTCGAATTGTGATATAGTAGGATTTACTGTCAGATTTGTTCCAGAGGCTGAGTGATCCGGCTATATTGTTGGCGATGCCCTTGTTCGATGGCACCGTCCGTGTGAAATACATTGACACTCGTTGATCAATAAATGCTTCTAGATTCCACCATCAATCTTAACAGACACGACTAGTGTTAACAATCAGGCCAGAGTTCATCCATGCGTAAACGTTCCAAATACGTATATTCAGCATCAATCTAGGTAAACCAAGATGGTAAATCAGAGGAATTCCGTGATATTATATCTGAGTTTACTGAGATTGATTCAGCATATTGAAGCGTCTTGGAGTTTTGGAGTCCTCAATCAACCACCTCGCTGGGGGTCTAATAATGTGAAATGGAGCATGTGCCTTGGGGAGGATGGTTTTCAATATGCTAAGCTTATGTCTTTTCTGCCTTACGTTCACACCTGATCCCCCCCCCCCCCACCTTTCCCCACCCACTCACATCCACTCTTCGATATTAGTCTCTGTCCTCCATACACCTACGGTCCGTAATGTGAATTAACGTGTTATTCATTGCGCGAGAAAAAAAAATGGTATCGGTAATTGATTCATCCAAGTCATTCTGCACAATCAAAAGTGGAAAACGGCTTTCACTGGAATTAGCTAGATTTTTTTCCATCAATCCCTGTCGAGGCTTCAGTATACTGGATTCAATATCGGTATTGGACGTCGACTCAGCTACCGTATCGCGTTGACCTGGAACGCAGCAGGTGTTATGGGGAGAAAGCTGTAACCTATAACCTTTTTTATATTCAGCAGTGTCTGTATCCTCTTAATTGATTGACTCATCCTCCACATTACAGGTCTGTATACTCCGTATCTCCGTACCAGGCCCTACAGGCAAATTGAGACTACAGTTATTATTGGATCTGTCCGTTTAAGATATCAGCCAATGAACGGACGGCGTATTGGGAGCAATACGCCACCTTCGTTATCTCGGAATATTTCGCTGAAGGCCAGTTGATGTGGAGAAAAAGCTGGAGGACAAACTCTTTGAAGTCCAAGATGTGGGTATCTCTAAAGTAAAAACATGCATAGATATAAACATCTGACTTCAAAGCAACCAAAAACATACGACTCATTTTCGGCGCTTATTTCGTTCAAATATGGGCATGTTCGGAGATGTCATAACTTCACGAATGCGCTCCGGAAGTGGCTGATATTCGTTGTGGTGTACAAGCTATCCGCCATGGCTCGGATTGGACAGACGAACCATGACTTGGGATGATGGATGGACCCAGCTGTAGAGTATATCCGTGGTTTACGAAATCTCATATTTCTGCTCCAGTCAACCAGATTGGTCAGCGCGATGCATCATCGACACTCGGTGGCAGATGATTTTGGTAGGTGGTTTCGGCAGGCGACATCTCGGTCCGCGAGATTTCGCCACGTGACATTTCGGCCCACGACACTTCGGCAGTCAGTTATCTATTCTTCATAGATATATTTTATATTCAAAATTCAAAATTCAGAACCAACTTCACAATAAACCCCAATGGCAAAATACAATTATTGCACTGAAATCCCATTGATTTTATGGTGAAGTTTTCTGTAGTAAAGTGAAAGTAGTATTTTCGTTATTTTGGGATAACACTACCTTAGAATAGCACCAATTCTAGTGCTGAAAATTTGGTCGAGTCCCGTGCAGGATTCGAACCAGCGACCCCAGAGTCAGGCACCTAATCGCCAGCACTGTATGTCGGCGATCTAAACCACTCGGCCAACGGTGAAAGTACATTGTAAATGAAAGATCCATGAGCTCACATTTTTCCCGCTGGCTGAGTCTTTAGGGTTCACCCTCACTTAATATTCGCAAATCATTTAAAAATAACGAAAACTCACTTGCAATCACTTTAATTATATCTGATCAATGACACAAGTCATCTATTTTATTGAGGTATTACATACGTTCATAGAGGATAAGATCGAGACAAAATATCCGATTGCAACAGAAACTTGAGAGATGCAAAAAATAATCGGGTCATTTTAAGTCAATCCTCTTCGAACAGAGGATTATGGGTAAATTCAAAACGGCAGCCATGACTTCGTCGTTTTTCTTCAAAATGTTGCCCTTCTGTTTGCTTAAAACTCTCTTAAGTTTTTATTTCACTCAAGCCGATATCAAATCCATTTCCTCTCGAGTGCGCTCCGTGTCATTTCTCACACACCAATTGAAATTGCCATTTTTTTTATATACTCTCAAAATGATTCAGGCTATACATCCACAACTCAACTCGGACACCATGAGAATGGTATGAAATATAGGCCGTCTACTTTGTTGATGTATGTAGGATATTCCGCAAATTGGGAACTACAATTATATTTATCAGTGTTGTGTTGCATTTGTCAGTGCAAAATTCATATTACCTATAAAATAAGCGGGTTGTTGTACAACACAAGTTATAATAACCCACAGGTCACCAGGAGAAACAATTCTTTGAACAATAATCGCTCTCGAAATGTTCAACCGGACAAGACGCCATAGGCCTGGTAAACGCATATAATCTCCCGCCTCCACACACTAGAGAGCGATTGAGGGCTGGGATTGAATACGCCAGTTTGCGCCTGCGCATCAGTCCAGTGAGCAGGTTGATAATTCTCGTCAGGATCACACATCGGCAGTTTGGCACTGTATTCGCGTCTGCTCCAGAAACAGTCGAGCTAATCAACCACTTATTCGCCCTGAATGCCTGAGGAAATTACATTATCTCCTCGCCATCTGATGAATAGAGAATAATGACAAATAAGCCATCTGACGACTCGCCGAGTATCTCAATTCCCAAATAACCCCATTCCCATCTTCGCTCTTATATCACCAATATTAAAGGATGTTGCTCGGGAGAACGCTACACTGGTTATCGATTGACGTGTACTTTGATTAGATTGTTTTGTTTTCTCGTCTGAGATAGCTAAATACAAACAGAAGGCATATATATCTGCGCATAGGCAGATCCATTATCTCGTGATGACACGACTCTATCACCATCAGTCTGTTTTATCACCACCAGCCTGTTTTTTCACCATCAGACTGTTTTCATCACCATCAGTGTGTTTTTATCACCATCAGTCTGTTTCCTGCCTTATAATTATACATCTTGTACACTCGTGCGAAGGGTTTTTGCGTCAACTATAGCAGGCGAAGTCCTACATATGAAACATGAGCAGTGTGACTAACGTCACAGGACATACGAATTAGGGTAGGCAGACTGTTACCAGCAAGTTCTGGGCTGATCTACTTTTGATGAAAATTTCTGGTGATTTTTGATGAAAATCACTGGTGATTCTGACTTGGGCAGTGCCCATCTTAATATAAGCAGGATTTCAACTGGTGGGAGTGGGGATTTCCAAGAGTTCAGTTCGCGTCGGAGTCCTAGTCCATTAACTCTTTCCATCGAATGACGGCGCTAAACTGCACAGATTAGTCTGTCGGTAATAGTACTAAACTACTCGATGTATATGACATATACTCAGTGATAACTGTGTGAAAACAATGAGAAAATGATGGAGTAATTCTCCACAATCAAATGTGAAACGAATCCATATGATTTGCCGCATCTTAGTTCATTAATTAGTTAATTAACAGCCCCTGTTATCTGTGTTAAAATTCCACTGATAAGTCCAATTCTCCCTTGTTCCACTGGGGGCGTGGTAGTGCAGAGAACTTCCGGTAAGTACCAAAGGCCCTCACAGTTAGTTTTATTAATTAATTATTCTATTTTGCTAGAAAATTATCTTTGTAATGTACACGTATACAGGAGTATCAGTTCATGCAAAAAAATCTAAACAGAATACATTTTCAAACACATATTCTGGAAGAGCTTATCAATATATTATTGAAAATAATTGTGGGTGCCTCTGGTTAGAGTGAAACCGAGGCGACCACTTCCTGGAAGCAGCTTTTCAAATCTCTAACCTTAAAAAGCGGCAGTTATTCAAGGGGAGATCAGACACTTTCCTGAAAGGGCTATATAACGGGGGCAAATTGCTTTCATTGATAACGTGACTACACCATTCAAGTGTTTGAAATTTTGAATTGGATGTTGACTGTGTATAAAGTTAGCAGTGGACGGGAAAAGTTCCTTGTAGCGATGATGTAAGAGTGAGCCTCGCTGTCAAAACAGTGACATGGCTCCCACTTATGTGAGAGTCGTGAGCTCGCTGTCACGAAGGCATGAATTCAGTAGAGAATGCAATAGTTATAGATTAAGAGCTATACTCGCTCTGAACCTAGAGTAACCAATCAGAGCGCTTCTTATGGAGAGTTTAAAGATTCGAATTTAGCCAATCAGTGCGCCTGGTCGATTGCTCGTTAGCCGACCGTTATCGGTGTATACAGTCTGTCCACGGGAGACTAAAATCGAGACCGACCTTGTCAGTTACGGTTCATCAATTTGATTCAGCCTTCGTCATAGTTTACTATATTTGTAATCAGTATCAATCACTCTGTCGTCTGTAATCATTAATAATTCCAACAAATATTGTTTGTCTTCCATTCATATTTCTGTGCCTTTCGCACGCGTTGAACTAACGTGCTGAGTGTGTCCAGTTACGGTGGAATATTTGACGACCACAGATCTCGTCTATTTGCAGCGATTGTCTCGCCCGCATCGAACGAATGGCTTTGAACAATGTCAGGTTGGCGTATTAATAAACAATAGCGCAGTATCGATGCATATAGCTGCGACTATACCTGGCTGCGTCATACAGGTGACACATTTTTTTTTTTTTCTGAGAATCTGAGCATTGTAAAAATATTTTATGTCAAAATATATCTTTGTGACTTTCCTTGCATAGAAAGACATGAGGGGAGGAGGTCCAATAAAGAGGCCTATGACTTCAGCAGAACTGGTTACCGGTTTGTAATAGGTATTTGAGAAATAATGTTTTCTCAATGGTTATTTGACAATGGCTATTTTTGGTTAGTGAGATAAAGTTTATATTTTAGGTCAACGGCGAAGCCGCCCTAAACTTCAGAAACTTCCCACACTAACCGTGCGTCAATAACCATTGAGCACGCCCATGAAAACATTATTTTCCTGCTATAGCTCTATTTAAATTGAATATTAACAAAGATTAGAACAAAACATTAAAATATATTGACTGTTTGAGACATATATGTCTATTTGTGTCGCTTTGGTAATCAATGTCATGATGGAAACAAAAGTTAAACTTGAGATAGTAATTCCATGTTGGAATTTATTTGTGTGTTTATTATTTTGTATGAAGCAGTCGATCCCTTTTCCTCTCTCGTCTTGTAAAATAGAATCTCCAAAATGAACACCTGCGGCTGCACGTGTACATTTCACACAACCGTGCTAAAACAGTCCAGATATATGCACGGTTAACAATTTGCTTTAGACATTAGTGTTATAGAATTAAGAAGTAATGTTTTCATAGACGTGCTCAATGGTTATTTCACACACGCTTAGGGCGGGGAAGTTTATATTTTAGAGCAAGGACGAAGCCCGCGCCCTAAAATTTATAAACTTTCCCACACTAACCGTAAATTGACCTGACCCTCTTCCTTTATCTACAGGTTAGGGCGATCCCGCTCTCTAAAATGGAGGTAAAAAGTCGTTTTTGCTCATTAACTTTTGATCCCTTCTTAACCAATGCATCAAAATTTCAAGCGCATTGATTTACCTATTATTTCATGTCATAAAATTAATTTGCCATGTGAAGAACCAGCCAATGTTGTCTAAACAGCGCGAATGATATTTGGCCTATTATTATGCAAATTAGATAGATGACAATTTACTTTTTTACTACCATTTAATGCGGATAGATATGTTTGTATGCGCCTTAAGAGAATTTTGCTGAATTCATTATCTGAACTGAATGTGAACTTATTGAGCGAAAACGACCCTTTTTACCTCCATTTTAGAGAGCGGGACTCCCCTAGCCTGATCTAGTCTCTTCTGCGCAAAAATCAACGGAGAGCCAGGTAATTCCTGAGTCACCTAAATATAGTAAATAGAGTAAGACGGAGAGTGCCGATGCCAGTCATTCAAATTTCAGGCCGTAGAAGCGAGTCAATTTGACAACCAGTCCACAGCGCGAAATATCCCACATGGTGTTGTTCATTTCACTCTCGACTGAATTCGAAACCGTTTACTCTCTAAAAGAAGTTGAGTGAAATTTCACTCAAGTAAGAGTGGAACTCAATACTTGAGTGAGCTTTTCATTCAACTTGAGCTACTTTTCACTCAACTTGAGTTAAATGCACTCAACTTGAGTGACATTCACTCGAGCATAAGAGTGGAAATTCATCCCACTCAAGTAAGTTGAGTGAAAAGTAACTCAAGTTTGAGTGAACAGGTACATTTCACTCAAACTTGAGTGGAACAGTTCACTCAAGTTTTTTTAGAGAGTAGCTCCTTCCTACGCAAATTAGCTCGAATCATTTTTGGATAAATACAGAGCAAATTTCAGTCATAGATAATTATTCATCAGATTTCCTAACGGTTATGAGTCGTTCATATATTTTGCTACAGCTAAGCAGTGTTATTTTGAAACATCTCATTTTCCATTGACGAGGTCAACCAAGTGAGTTGGTTAGTAGTATATAAAGTGCATTACAACGCATATTTTGCCGGGGGAGATGACGGGGAGTTCCGCCAGGGGGCGCCACCAGGTCAAGAGACCAAAATCTACCTCCAGCACAGAAGAGTTCCAATCTAGGGGGAGGTAACTCTGGGTGAATATAGTTCCGGCAAAGGGCCCCTGGGCATGTATTCTTCCGCGGTGATGCGGTCTGGCGGTGATGCGGCCGCGGGAAAAAGCTTCCGCAGAGAAAAAGTAGTCCCCAGACTTCAAATACGCTGCACGGTCCGATTGGGTCGAGTGAGGTATCAAAGTGAAGCATTCGTGAAGGGGCATCCAGTCATGGGTGGGTGCATGGAAAATTAGGCTTTTTTCCCGAAACTATAAAAAGCGGAACACGGACTTTACCCCTAAAATAGGGGAAAACACCTATCAACCCTAGCCAAAAGGGCTAATATCGGTCCCCGCGCTTACGTGTAACCTGCCTATCAAGTCAATGGTGGGTGCATATAAATTTAGAATTTTTCCCGAAAATATAAAAAGCGGAACACGGACTTTACCCCTAAAATAGGGGAAAACACCTATCAACCCTAGCCAAAAGGGCTAATATCGGTCCCCGGGCTTATTGGGACCTGCCTATCAAGTCAATGGGGTCGGTGCATGTAAAATTAGGATTTTTCCCCGAAACTATAAAAAGCGGAACACGGACTTTACCCCTAAAATAGGGGAAAACACCTATCAACCCTAGCCAAAAGGGCTAATATCGGTCCCCGCGCTTATTGGGACCTGCCTATCAAGTCAATGGGGTGGGTGTATGTAAAATTAGGATTTTTTCCCGAAAATATAAAAGCGGAATATGGACTTTACCCCTAAAATAGGCGAAAACACCTATCAACCCTAGCCAAAAGGGCTAATATCGGTCCCCGCGCTTATTGGGACCTGCCTGTCCAGTCAATGGGGTGGGTGCATGTAAAATTAGGATTTTTTCCCGAAACTATAAAAAGCGGAATACGGACTTTACCCCTAAAATAGGGGAAAACACCTATCAACCCTAGTCAAAAGGGCTAATATCGGTCCCCGGGCTTATTGGGACCTGCCTATCAAGTCAATGGGGTCGGTGCATGTAAAATTAGGATTTTTTTCCGAAACTATAAAAAGCGGAACACGGACTTTACCCCTAAAATAGGGGAAAACACCTATCAACCCTAGCCAAAAGGGCTAATATCGGTCCCCGCGCTTATTGGGACCTGCCTATCAAGTCAATGGGGTGGGTGTATGTAAAATTAGGATTTTTTCCCGAAAATATAAAAAGCGGAATACGGACTTTACCCCTAAAATAGGGGAAAACACCTATCAACCCTAGCCAAAAGGGCTAATATTGGTCCCCAGGCTTATTGGGACCTGCCTATCCAGTCAATGGGGTGGGTGCATGTAAAATTAGGATTTTTTCCCGAAACTATAAAAAGCGGAATACGGAATTTACCCCTAAAATAGGGGAAAACACCTATCAACTCTAGCCAAAAGGGCTAATATCGGTCCCCGGGCTTATTGGGGCCTGCCTATCCAGTCAATGGGGTGGGTGCATGTAAAATTAGGATTGTTTTCCGAAAATATAAAAAGCGGAACTCGGACTTTACCCCTACAATAGGGGTCTGTATTATACAATATAAGGGAAAATACCTGTATGGGGGGAGGGATGGTCAACAAATTTTGTGGGCTTTACTATGGCTTGTGGGGTCTCGTTTTTCTCGTCTCGCCAAGAAAATGACAATGGGAAGGGTCCCGGAGCGAATCGGTGAAATTTTTGGGAAAAGTACCGGGTAGGCCTGTATATAGGCATATAGGCTGGCTATATGGGGGTATAGGTTCAACCTGGGAAATTCACACACGTTCATTGTGATATGGGTTGCTTGGATTTGTTTTTCACGTCTAGTCATTTAGAACACGATGGGAAGGGTCTCGGAGCGCAACGGTGAAATTTTGGAAAAGTACCATATAGCCCATATAGTCCCATACTGGCTATATGGGGGTATAGGTTCAACCTTGGAAATTCACACACGTTCATTGTGATATGGGCAGTTTGGATTTGTTTTTCACGTCTCGTCATTTAGAACACGATGGGAAGGGTCGGCGAAACGGTGAAATTTTTGGAAAAGTTCACCGAGGCCTTGGTAGGCACATAGGCCTATACTGCATGGCTATGGGGGTATAGGCCCATACGGGGTGGACGTTTTGGGGTCTAGGTGAGCCCCTAATGATCCTATGATGTCGTATGAGGTCTTATTTTGAAGCTCTCGTGGAGGAGCATCCGACTGCACTAATGGTTCGTCCGTTTTCAATAGTCTGCGCATGCGCAGTCTGGCCGTAGTATAGAAAGCGGCCATTTTGGGGGGTATGTGGGTGTGTGTTTGGGGTAGAGATGGACCGCTATGGGTCCGAATGGGTCGTGGAAGGTGTCAAAGTGAAGCTTGTGTGGGTTAGAGTCAGAATGGTGTGTTTTAAGTGCAAGTCGCGTCAATCTGCGCATGCGCAGTTGGTTGTAGTAAGTAAAGTGACCATTTTGGGGCAGTACAGGAAGGTATTTGGGGTCGAGATGGACCATCCTTGGTCCGAATGCGTCCTGGAAGGTGTCATCTTGTAGCTCTCCGATTTGAAGGCTGCCCACGTCACCTGTGACGTCATCGGTGACGCCATCAGTACGAGTAGTAGCGAAAGTGGGCATTTTAGGGCACTGAAGGATGATATTTGGGGTAGAGAGGGACCATCCTTGGTCCGAATGCGTCGTGGGAGGTCTCATCTTGTAGCTCTCTGGGTGTAGACCCCGATTTGAGGGCTGCCCACGTCACCTGTGACGTCATCGGTGACGTCATCAGTACGAGTAGTAGCGAAAGTGGGCATTTTGGGGCAGTGAAAGGAAGGTATTTGGGGTAGAGAGGGACCATCTTTGGTCCGAATGTGTCTAGGGAAGTGTCATGTTGTAGCTCTCGGGGTGTACATCCCGATTTGAGGGATGTCCGCGTCACATGTCACGTCATCGGTGACGTCATCAGTACGAGTAGTAGCGAAAGTGGGCATTTTAGGGCAGTACAGGAAGGTATTTGGGGTAGAGAGGGACCATCTTTGGTCCGAATGTGTCTAGGGAAGTGTCATGTTGTAGCTCTGGGGGTGTACATCCCGATTTGTGGGATGTCCGCGTCATCTGTGACGTCATCGGTGACGTCATCAGTACGAGTAGTAGCGAAAGCGGGTATTTTGGGGCAGTGAAGGAAGGTATTTGGTGTAGAGATGGACCATCCTTGATCCGAATGCGTCGTGTGAGGTGTCATCTTGTAGCAACGCCCGCCAACACCAAGCTCAATGATTCAACGCCCTGGTGAAATAGCTCAGAAGCTCTGATCTTCTAGATATTCCATGGAATTGTCACTCATTCTTCGAAATGCAGTGACGTCCGTCGTTACGCCTTAACAGACCGGAGAGAGTACAACAACAACAACAACAAGGATGAGCCATGAGAGAACAACAACAACAAGAAGTTTTTTCATATAGTTTATTCTCCCCAATGTTACATCATACCCACGCTGGGGGAGCCGCGTTGGGTATATTTACAATTCAAGAAGACTCTTGTCCAATCAGAGGACACCATTTGCATTTGTCATATTCGTTCCTGTCCGTTAGATGTATTCTTGTCCAATCAGAAGTCTCCATTTCAGAAAGTTCCATCTTCGGCCATGTTCGCTCTGAACGGTTTATTCTAATCATCGTCGGGCCGGCCAGGATACCGTTGAGGCAACATATCCTCAGATAGTTGTTTGTGCATTCTGAGTATCTATCAGTGCATGGGTGAATACATTCACCCGATGGGAAGATTCCGTAATTTGGTCACGAAGAACGTAACATTGGTCACCCTCTCTACGACCCACTTGGTGTTGGGGCGCTGTTCATAGGCCCATTGCAAGACATCCAATTGGTCCACTTGGTCCAGCACGGGCTTTAGCGATGTCCGGCTAATAATGGTAAACGGTTGGTCAAATACCCGGATGTTACTGCTCGGGTAAAAGTATCGGACTTGATCTGTCTCCTTATGCTGCAGTACATAACCAAACGCCAGATTTAATTTGAAGGACGTAGGTTGGTCATTGAAGATGGCTTCCACGTAGTTGCGTAGACGAGTGAGGCCAGTCAGTCGGAAATTGTAGATATCTTGAATAGGGCGATGACGGTGGAAACAGTGCCGTATCATGGGCCAACGGCGCCGATACATCTCACTCACTGGATGATCTTCGGGTAAGAGATCGCTGGGAACATCCACCGCATCTTCCAGAAAATGTTCGTTGTTGTCAGGCGTATGACTGGGAACAGTAATGCTAGGCACCGGCTGGATATCTAGGCTCTTCTGAACTGTGGGTATAGGCGGGCTCTCCGTGATCGCATCACCAGTGGCATTCGTCTCCCCGGGCTCATCTTCACTAGGTCTGACTCTCATGGGTGCCTCTTTAGTGGAAAGTTGTCGCTCATACCGTGGTGATGGACTATGAATCAAACGTTGATGCTGTCTTAACTGACTGGGTCGTTTGAAGAGTTGACCACAACCGTTACATTGTTCCGTGCGCAGGTTGTACAAGTATACCGAGCATCGTTGTGGGTGGAGGCCTCGTGGCGTCGTAAATTATCTAGACGAGTTAACAGCTTCTAGCAAGTTGTGCAAGAGAACATATCGGCTGTGGATCTGGAAATGATGAATGCCGTAAAAATTCCCACTTTTATACGTTTTTCCGTGACATTCGTGTCTTTTCGGCAACCTCCGTGTCTCTTCGGTCACCTCCGTGTCTTTTCGGTGACGTCCGTGACTATTCGGGCACCTCCGTGTCTCTTCGGTAACCTCCGTGTCTTTTCGGCAACCTCCGTGTCTCTTCGGTCACCTCCGTGTCTTTTTTGACGTCCGTGACTCTTCGGGCACCTCCGTGACTCTTCGGGCACCTCCGTGTCTCTTCGGTAACCTCCGTGACATCTTCGGTCACCTCCGTGTCTCTTCGGTGACCTCCGTGACATCTTCGGTAACCTTCGTGTCTCTTCGGGCACCTCCGTGACATCTTCGGTCACCTCCGTGTCTCTTCGGTCACCTCCGTAACTATCCGGCTGTTCAGGTGTAAACCCCGATGTACCCGTATGGACCACACAGCTAAAGGCCCCGGATAGAAGTACCCGGATGTAGGCGCGGACGTCATTGACAAGAGCCCGGATGTACAAGAACCCGGATGTACCCGGATGTAAAAGTGCCCGGATGTTTACGAATGTTCCACCATTCCGGACTTCTATCAGGTCCATGTCCAGAAGCTCTCATGTCCTGCATGTGAATAGTCATATTGTGTGTGTATGCATGTGTGTATGCGTCTGTGTGTGTGTGTGTGTGTGTGTGCGTGTGTGTGTGTGTGTACGTGAATGTATGCGTGTGTGTATGCATGTGTGGGTTTGTGTGTGGGTGTATGCGTGCGTGTACGCGTGTGCGTGCGTACACGAATGTATCCTTATCAAGTACTTTAACGTGCAATCTATTCCCTATCAAGTACTTTTTGGAGACCTAATAGTGAAAAACTCTTTTGAAATAATCGAACTCCAACTAAGAATGTCATTTTAAATTTGCAAATTGTCTATAAGAAACGATGTTTTTAAAGAAGTTTCTTCTATAAGAAACGATGTTTCTAAAACAGTTTTTGATTAAAAAAGTGTCTTTCTTGACGAGGTTACTATGCAACATTGTTACGACAAGAGCGTTCGTCAATAACAAAAAACATTGTTGCAAACATTGTTGACGATCGCTACAATGTTGCACCACGATCGCTACAGTGTTGCACAATTATATCGACATACCTAATAAGGAACGTATGTGGGCATGTCAGCGTCAGCGCCCGGTGGTGGTGGTGGTAGTGGTGGTGGTGGTGGTGATGGTGGTTGCATACACACACACACACACACACGCAAACACACAGACGCATACACGCATACACACATACACACAGACGCAATGCACACATACACACAGACTCATACACACGCGCATACACACACACACACGCATACACACACACACGCGTTAACACACTCGCAAGCACACACATACACACACACAGAGGCATACATACACATACACACGCACATGCACGCACACACACACACACGCCTACACACACAGGCACACACACACACACGCACACGCATACACACACACACACACACACACCAACACACACACACACACACACACACACACACACACACACACGCATACACACATGCATACACACACAATATGACTATTCACATGCAGGACATGAGAGCTTCTGGACATGGACCTGATAGAAGTCCGGAATGGTGGAACATTCGTAAACACCCGGGCACTTTTACATACGGGGACTTTTACATCCGGGTACATCCGGGTTCCTGTACATCCGGGCTCTTGTCAATGACGTCCGCGCCTACATCCGGGTACTTCTATCCGGGTCCTTTAGCTGTGTGGTCCATACGGGTAAATAGGGGTTTACACCTGAACAGCCGGATAGTTACGGAGGTGACCGAAGAGACACGGAGGTGACCGAAGATGTCACGGAGGTGCCCGAAGAGACACGGAGGTTACCGAAGATGTCACGGAGGTCACCGAAGAGACACGGAGGTGACCGAAGATGTCACGGAGGTTACCGAAGAGACACGGAGGTGCCCGAAGAGTCACGGACGCCACCGAAAAGATACGGAGGTGACCGAAGAGACACGGAGGTTGCCGAAAAGACACGGAGGTTACCGAAGAGACACGGAGGTGCCCGATTAGTCACGGACGTCACCGAAAAGACACGGAGGTGACCGAAGAGACACGGAGGTTGCCGAAAAGACACGAATGTCACGGAAAAACGCATAAAAGTGGGAATTTTAACGGCATTCATCATTTCCAGATCCACAGCCGATATGTTCTCTTGCACAACTTGCCAGAAGCTGTTTACTCGTCTAGATAATTTACGACGCCACGAGGCCTCCACCCACAACGATGCTCGGTATACTTGTACAACCTGCGCACGGTCATTCAATCGGGAGGATCATTTACTGCGCCACGAACGCTCATTCCACGAGGGCGCGACGGAACAATGTAACGGTTGTGGTCAACTCTTCAAACGACCCAGTCAGTTATAGACAGCACCAACGTTTGATTCATAGTCCATCACCACGGTATGAGCGACAACTTTCCACTAAAGAGGCACCCATGAGGGTCAGACCTAGTGAAGATGAGCCCGGGGAGACGAATGCCACTGGTGATGCGATCACGGAGAGCCCGCCTATACCCACAGTTCAGAAGAGCCTAGATATCCAGCCGGTCCCTAGCATTACTGTTCCCAGTCATACGCCTGACAACAACGAACATTTTCTGGAAGATGCGGTGGATGTTCCCAGCGATCTCTTACCCGAAGATCATCCAGTGAGTGAGATGTATCGGCGCCATTGGCCCATGATACGGCACTGTTTCCACCGTCATCGCCCTATTCAAGATATCTACAATTTCCGACTGACTGGCCTCACCCGTCTACGCAACTACGTGGAAGCCATCTTCAATGACCAACCTACGTCCTTCAAATTAAATCTGGCGTTTGGTTATGTACTGCAGCATAAGGAGACAGATCAAGTCCGATACTTTTACCCGAGCAGTAACATCCGGGTATTTGACCAACCGTTTACCATTATTAGCCGGACATCGCTAAAGCCCGTGCTGGACCAAGTGGACCAATTGGATGTCTTGCAATGGGCCTATGAACAGCGCCCCAACGCCAAGTGGGTCGTAGAGAGGGTGACCAATGTTACGTTCTTCGTGACCAAATTACGGAATCTTCCCATCGGGTGAATGTATTCACCCATGCACTGATAGATACTCAGAATGCACAAACAACTATCTGAGGATATGTTGCCTCAACGGTATCCTGGCCTGCCCGACGATGATTAGAATAAACCGTTCAGAGCGAACATGGCCGAAGATGGAACTTTCTGAAATGGAGACTTCTGATTGGACAAGAATACATCTAACGGACAGGAACGAATATGACAAATGCAAATGGTGTCCTCTGATTGGACAAGAGTCTTCTTGAATTGTAAATATACCCAACGCGGCTCCCCCAGCGTGGGTATGATGTAACATTGGGGAGAATAAACTATATGAAAAAACTTCTTGTTGTTGTTGTTCTCTCATGGCTCATCCTTGTTGTTGTTGTTGTACTCTCTCCGATATGTTAAGGCGTAACGACGGACGTCACTGCATTTCGAAGAATGAGTGACAATTCCATGGAATATCTAGAAAATCAGAGCTTCTGAGCTATTTCCCCAGGGCGTTGAATCACTGAGCTTGGTGTTGGCGGGCGTTGCTACAAGATGACACCTCACACGACGCATTCGGACCAAGGATGGTCCATCTCTACACCAAATACCTTCCTTCACTGCCCCAAAATACTACTCGTACTGATGACGTCACCGATGACGTCACCGATGACGCGGACATCCCGCAAATCGGGATGTACACCCCGAGAGCTACAACATGACTCTTCCCTAGACACATTCGGACCAAAGATGGTCCCTCTCTATCCAAAATACCTTCCTGTACTGCCCTAAAATGCCCACTTTCGCTACTACTCGTACTGATGACGTCACCGATGACGTCACAGGTGACGCGGACATCCCTCAAATCGGGATGTACACCCCGAGAGCTACAACATGACTCTTCCCTAGACACATTCGGACCAAAGATGGTCCCTCTCTACCCCAAATACCTTCCTTCACTGCCCCAAAATGCCCACTTTCGCTACTACTCGTCCTGATGACGTCACCGATGACGTCACAGGTGACGTGGGCAGCCCTCAAATCGGGGTCTACACCCAGAGAGCTACAAGATGAGACCTCCCACGACGCATTCGGACCAAGGATGGTCCCTCTCTACCCCAAATATCATCCTTCGGTGCCCTAAAATGCCCACTTTCGCTACTACTCGTACTGATGACGTCACCGATGACGTCACAGGTGACGTGGGCAGCCCTCAAATCGGGGTCTACACCCCGAGAGCTACAAGATGACACCTTCCAGGACGCATTCGGACCAAGGATGGTCCATCTCGACCCCAAATATCTTCCTGTACTGCCCCAAAATGGTCACTTTACTTACTACAACCAACTGCGCATGCGCAGATTGACGCGACTTGCACTTAAAAACACACCATTCTGACTCTAACCCACACAAGCTTCACTTTGACACCTTCCACGACCCATTCGGACCCATAGCGGTTCATCTCTACCCCAAACACACACCCACATACTCCCCAAAATGCCCGCTTTCTATACTGCGGCCAGACTGCGCATGTGCAGACTATTGAAAACGGACGAACCATTAGTCCAGTCGGATGCTCCTCCACGAGAGCTTCAAAATAAGACCTCATACGACATCATAGGATCATTAGGGGCTCACCTAGACCCCAAAACGTCCACCCCGTATGGGCCTATACCCCCATAGCCATGCAGTATAGGCCTATGGGCCTACCCAGGCCTCGGTGAACTTTTCCAAAAATTTCACCGTTTCGCCCCGGGACCCTTCCCATCGTGTTCTAAATGACGAGACGTGAAAAACAAATCCAAACAGCCCATATCACAATGAACGTGTGTGAATTTCCAAGGTTGAACCTATACCCCCATATAGCCAGTATGGGACTATATGGGCTATATGGTACTTTTCCAAAATTTCACCGTTGCGCTCCGAGACCCTTCCCATCGTGTTCTAAATGACTAGACGTGAAAAACAAATCCAAGCAACCCATATCACAATGAACGTGTGTGAATTTCCCAGGTTGAACCTATACCCCCATATCCAGCCTATAGACCTATATACAGGCCTACCCGGTACTTTTCCCAAAAATTTCACCGATTCGCTCCGGGACCCTTCCCATTGTCATTTTCTTGGCGAGACGAGAAAAACGAGACCCCACAAGCCATAGTAAAGCCCACAAAAAAATTTGACCACTCCTCCCCCCATACAGGCATTTTCCCTTATATTGTATAATACAGACCCCTATTGTAGGGGTAAAGTCCGAGTTCCGCTTTTTATATTTTCGGAAAACAATCCTAATTTTACATCCACCCACCCCATTGACTGGATAGGCAGGCCCCAATAAGCCCGGGGACCGATATTAGCCCTTTTGGCTAGAGTTGATAGGTGTTTTCCCCTATTTTAGGGGTAAAGTCCGTATTCCGCTTTTTATAGTTTCGGGAAAAAATCCTAATTTTACATGCACCCACCCCATTGACTGGATAGGCAGGTCCCAATAAGCCCGGGGACCGATATTAGCCCTTTTGGCTAGGGTTGATAGGTGTTTTCCCCTATTTTAGGGGTATAGTCCGTATTCCGCTTTTTATATATTCGGGAAAAAATCCTAATTTTACATACAACCACCCCATTGACTTGATAGGCAGGTCCCAATAAGCGCGGGGACCGATATTAGCCCTTTTGGCTAGGGTTGATAGGTGTTTTCCCCTATTTTAGGGGTAAAGTCCGTGTTCCGCTTTTTATAGTTTCGGGAAAAAATCATAATTTTACATGCACCCACCCATGACTGGATGCCCCTTCACGAATGCTTCACTTTGATACCTCACTCGACCCAATCGGACCATGCAGCGTATTTGAAGTCTGGGGACTACTTTTTCTCTGCGGAAGCTTTTTCCCGCGACCGCATCACCGCCAGACCGCATCAACGCGGAAGAATACATGCCCAGGGGCCCTTTGCCGGAACTATAGTCACCCAGAGTTACCTCCCCCTAGATTGGAACTCTTCTGTGCTGGAGGTAGTTTTTGGTCTCTTGTGCCTTGATCACGTGATCACCCCGTGACCTTGACCTCCTCAAATCCTCCCCGGGGGAACAAATAAGTAGGTCAAGTTGGCTTTATCCGTCTTTTCTATACTACTCCGAGGATTCACTTGGATTATAATGCTGCAAACCCGACATTGTGTAACCCCCACATGATGAGCGTAGCTGAAGGAGGTTGTTGGGTGCGAATTATCATAATAAATACATACGCTATCAAGCCGCCCCTCTCCCTCTCCTTGAACCCACCAGCAACTTTTTGACATGTCGCTTGTACAAATGAGAATTAATATGATATTAATTTATTTAGATTCGAAAGACCCTGCATGCTCTGAATTCCCTTTGAGAGCACAATTCAGAAGTGCCTGGATTAGGATAGTCGATGTGAGTTTATTAAGGCCTAATAGACTAATTTTTCGAGTTTAAGTTAGGCTATCATACAAACATATAACGCATATTGAAAGCTCAGTACCTTGGCATTACCCTGTAGTCCTCACTTTTAGGCGTGTTAAGGTTACTGTATCGGGTCCCAGTTGCGTACGTGTACGTATCACAATCTTGCTTAAATACGGGGCAGTGCTTTTTTGTATACATACAAACTATACATTTTCTGAAAGCCCTTGATTCAAGGAATTTAGATAAATAATTAACATTCTCGAATTTATTACAAGAATCGATTTATTTAAAGATAAATAGGTCATTTAGAAAAGTATAGTCCTCAAAATCACGTGCTAATAACTCTCTTAGTTTTCAACAAACAAACTTGCTTTTTTTGGAATAATGAACTTTTATCATTTGAATCAAAATAGATTGCCTCAGATTTTTTAGTTCGGGCCTAGAAGTTATTTTATCGTCGTACAAAGTTGAAAGATTGAAAAAATCCACAAAAACTCGACCCCTCTCCACTAAATCATAAATAATTCATGAACAGGGCCGAACTTATCAAATTTGAGGCAACCTTTCGAAGATCTACATGATTGGAATATTGTGTCCAAAGTTCATGTTTGTACATCAAATAACAAGAGCGAAATTAGAACGGGGAAAACCACGTTTTGGCGAAAAACTAAAAGAAGAAAACTGACAAAACCCAATCAGCACTGTGTTCGACTGCTTGAGCCACGCCAATCCCGTCATGTTTTTTTACTACAATGCACTAATTTTCATAATTTCTTATTCCCCCAACGTGTAGGTTTGACTGTGTTTTCACTGCTCAGTTGTACACAATCTCAGTAAATGTCCGATATCCGATAGCCTTCAACAAATAGCGTAGACCATGCAGCAGCCAACAGTCAATACACGGGAGTAAACAATCCAGCAGTCCGTAATTACAGGCAAAGATAACACAGCACAACAGACCCACATAAAAAGCCAGTTTGAATTCCCAACTGAATGACTGACTGAATGCGCTATTTATACTCTATGGGGCATTCAAGATAATTCTACCCAATCAAGAAGCTTCTAGAATACACAGCGTTACCGCATCATCTGACCTAGATACAATTTACAACAATCTTCCAGAAAGCTCCAAGTGGATGACCCACATAAATATACGTAAACAATCTTGCCTCAGCTCTATATTCTAGAAACATCCACAATGTCTAATAATAGACTACAATACCATGACACTCCCCTCTTAAAAAAAGAAAGTTTCGTACCTGGAACTTTCTTGACAATTCAAAACATTAATACAAAAAAAAATCTATATTACAGCAGCAATAATGTTGACAAACATATGTACATTATATGCGAGACAAACAATCAGCAATCAAATTGTCCTTGCCCTTAATATGTCTGATTTCAATATTGTATTCTTATAACACCAAACTCCATCTCAACAATCTTTGATTTTTGTTTCTCATCTTACTTATGAAAACAAGTGGATTGTGATCACTGAATACAGTAATTGGCAATGATGAGGAAGTAACATAAACATCAAAATGTTGTAAAGCCAATATCATTGCCAAACTAACTTTCTCAATTGTAGAATAATTTCTCTCATGTTTGTCAAATTTACGTGAAAAATAACATATTGGGTGATCTACAACATCTATACCTTCGTGTAACAAAACGGCACCAGCAGCAACATCACTAGCGTCTAAGAGTTGAGTTAAATTACAACACATATAAGGGAAGTGGGAAGAGGTGCCGACATACTGACAGAGCCACATGACTTCACAGTATAGTCTTCCGGTTAATCTAAAGCACATACCAAGAATCTAACGATTCGTGATATGTGTTGTATCTCAGCTACGCTTTTATTGTACCTGTTCATGTGGCAACATCAATGATATGACCACACGGCCCCTAGCACCGGCATAAGCGGTATTAGATACAAATCTAGAGAGCTATGATGGAAATGCTCTGACAACTCGTATACTGGTAATTTGTGAGCTGTTTCGCTGTGATAACTCGTACATTGGAGCTTGGTTAGCTGTGTCGTCGTCAGATGTAAATGACGGCATTTGACACAAAAGGCTAGTCTGTAAGGCCCGATGTCGACCCAGCATCAACTTCCCACAAATGCCAACATATATCAAAGATCAAAAGGTCTGTACAGGGGGCGGGCCTCGGGGACGAAACGTCCACCAGCAGTATCTCGCCATATACAGGTAAAAATTACAACACATATAAGGGAAGTGGGAAGAGGTGCCGACATACTGACAGAGCCACATGACTTCACAGTATAGTCGTCCGGTTAACCTATTCTACAGCACATACCAAGAATCTAACGATTCGTGATATGTGTTGTATCTCAGGTACGCTTTTATTGTACCTGTTCATGTGGCAACATGAATGATATGATCACACGGCCTCTAGCACCGGCATAAGCGGTATTAGATACAAATCTAGAGAGCTATGATGGAAATGCTCTAACAACTCGTATACTGGTAATTGGTGAGCTGTTTCGCTATGACAACTCGTACATTGGAGATTGGTTAGCTGTGTCGTCGTCAGATGTAAATGACGGCATTTGACACAAACGACTAGTCTGTAAGGCCCGATGTCGACCCAGCATCAACTTCCCACAAATGCCAACATATATCAAAGACCAAAAGGTCTGTATAGGGGGCGGGCCTCGAGGACGAAACGTCCACCAGCAGAATCTCGCCATATACAGGTATATCTCAGTAATATCTAAAAAAAATTGGACAAAATTTTCTGCAGTAACCAGCCTTACCCAAGAAACGCATCAGTTGTCACTTACATGTTGGTCTTGGAAATAGCGAGATAGCACTAACCTTAGCATCTACAGGTTTTACCTGACCCTGACCTACAACATACAAGCGTCTAGTCCGTCATTCATAATTCAGCCGTCGTCCATTAAAGAATATCCGCGTCCATAATCCAAAGACCTATTCCATATCCATATAACAGTATTAGCACCAAATTCAAAAAAGACAATCATAGTATACATAAACATAGGCTAGTTTCCTGCAAGAGAGAAGCGGTCAACAGTTTTCAATGATGCCGACAAGACATCATGATGTTCCAAAAATATAAAAT
>JAVTVY010053151.1:0-27327 GCA_036873755.1 Hanleya hanleyi | reverse complement strand
AATGTTTCTTTTTTGGTCAATGGAATACATCGATGCGCTTTTTCTATCGCAATGGAATCCTCTGACGTTCATTGACAGTATATTTACATTCACTGGATACATGTAAGTGAAACTAGACGATTCATGATAATTGACTATGTTTGAGGGGATAACAGATCTAGTAAAAATAACTCAATGATGGTTGTGGTATCGCCGATATGTGGATTATTTTTTTGTCGTTTCTCTGTGTTGGTCGCTGTACCAGCGATAGGTGAACTATTTTTGGGTTCTGCGTAGCAGAAGCCATTAAAGTCTATGTGTTGAATGGTCTCAGGTTATAAATGAGGCTCCCAAGGATGGTATGCGTCGATAACTTTGTCACAATTTGTGTCCCTGAGCGCCAAGAAATAGTTCGCTTTCACCCATTGAAAAGTAACCTTGGCGTTACTTTGCCCTCATCAAATATATGTAATAGTGTTTTTATGTGAATGGAATCATTGTCTGAACTATTCATGCGTTTATCTTGTGAAATAGTAGATATTTTTGGTATAAATTTAAAATAGCCAGGTTGAGGAGTATGGCAATGTACGGTGAGGTTCGCTGTGGTACTATATGATGCAGGCCTTAAAATTTGGGGAGAACGATCGTTCAGTTCGCCTGGCGGTTACACAAAACGAAAGACGCACAGCCGATTATTCTTTCGCCTAAACTATGGCCCAAACTCTTGTGTCATAATCACATAATTTTAATAAATTCCTGTTGTAACCTGAAAATCATTTCCGATCGAAGCGTTCTGGGCTGAACTGACTAGAGTTTCGATGTTAACTTCACACACAAGAGACCCAGTCGAGGGTAGATAATTGTACGCGAAACCCATGTGCGTTTGATACACTCCCGGATACTTGAGATAATATACAGCCCAGGTGTATATAGTGCTCTGTGGGATTATATGAATAGGGTAAAATCTCTCAACTTTCACTCACCTGACTGCAATGTGTGTTCTGGTCATGGGGCCCTAACAAAGACGCAATACCATGCAGCCCCGAACGTGTGTGATACGTGGAGCCGAAAACGAAAGTGAATGGTAGAGAAACTTTACGTTCTACAGTTTTCAGATTAAAACGTGTATATGGGAATTTAATTTGAGATAATTTTTCAGAAATAGAGGTCACAATTCCAATGATAGAAGTCTGCCAGTCACACAAAATTGGACTCTTTACGCAACACGTGATAATGACGAAAATTGGTCACCGGGTAATGAGTTTTTTTGGCCAGCGGCATTAGCAATGTCACAGGAAGCCGCTGCGAGTGGCTAGATTAGGGCCGGCTATGGGAACGAGATTATTATTACATACAAAATCAAAATGTCGGCGTAGATAGCAACAGCAAATTTTATTGAATGAACTCCAGTCAAAAACCAATGCCTGGCCACAACAAAACTCATTTAGCATAACCTATCTGCGTAACCTATTTGCCATGTTTGCATATGCAGTTCAGAAATGGGGGAACAAACTACAGGTTACCTATTTTCAGGTTAAGCAAACTTTTCAAATTTTAGGGCCTGTGATTGGTTAGTAAATTTATTCATTTGGCATTGCTATACCCATATATATGAATGTATTATTTGGCGGATGTAAATGCATAATTGTGACAGAAATTTTTTATGTTCCCGGGTCATTTACACGACAACTCGAGTGTAAAAAGAAAACGAAATAAATAAATGCCAAACTAACAGATACTCACCAAATTGTAATGGTATATATTTGTCTTTTTCTTCATAAACATTCCATGAAAATATGCGATAAACTGATAGATTTCCCAGCCAGAATGAGATCAGATCATTCTTTTGAAACTGTTGATCGCACGTGGAACAAGCGGCTCGACTCAATCTACTCACTTTAGCTGCGAAAACGGACCTCTGGCATAGTGGATTTATGGGAGCGGAAATGGAAACGTCACACCTGTTTGTTTACTTTCTTATTTGTTATACTTTTTGTGTTTTGTACTCTGTCCCAAATGGGATGCTCAGTACATAATAAAGAATCTGAATTATCATGCGCACAATTAATTTTCGGCGGACATTTGTGTACATCAGGCAGAACCCTCCAAAGCCTTAGGCTCTAGTTTTTTATCCAGCCGACTTCTCTGTGTTGGTTGTTGTATCACTGATAGATGGACTAATTTTTGTATCCGGTCGTTTTCCCATGTTTGTTGTTGAATCACCGATGTGTGAACTATTTTTTATCCAGTCGTTTTCTCTGTGTTGGTCGATTCTTTATCTTCTCTTTTAACCTCGTCTGTGAATTTAGTACTTCAAAATCCTAGACAAAAACGGTTTTATGCCTAACATTATATTTTGATCAGCGAACACGTAGCCTCATGCGTTGGTTACGTGTTCCGCTTGGAGCTAATCTCTTCTGTTCTGTTCGACACTAATCTGTTTTGACATTCTGATATTTTACCATTTTACCAGGGGCATCTGGTGATTCAACCAGAGCAGTGATCCCTTAAATAATCATCGTGGCTCTATCGAGATATCTTAGTTGAATGTGGGTACAACTCCATCAAGGTGTACATTAAGAAAAAACGAGTAATCGTCATATCGGTGATCATAAAATAATTAGTGCCGAAATATGGCGTTAAATTATCACGTGACTGTAATGTGCCGTTACCGAAAGTAACACTTCCAGTAAAACTGAATGCACCAGAAGTCGAATGTCACAAAGACGACAATATCAGCGCTAGAAAATGTTATCGTGACACGTGACAACTTTCTATAATTGATTATCAACGGCTTTGTCCTTCCTATGATGAGGATGAAATTTAACTTTTTATGTTTACATGAATAATTACAAGCGTCTAGTCCGTCATTCATAATTTAGTCGTTATCCATTAAAGAATATCCGCGCCCATAATCCAAAGACCTATTCCGTATTCCATATAACAGCATTAGCGCCACATTCAAAAAGACAATCATAGTATACATAAACATAGGCTAGTTTCCAGCAAGAGAGAAACGGTCACCTGTTTTCAATGTTGCCGGTTTGATGGATAAGAATGTCCTGGTGACTAGTGTCCCTTTTCAAATCCTTTATTTTGCAACTAAAGACGGACACTTGTTCCCAATGTGGAGGAAAGTGTCCCACCTGGGTTAGAAGATACGGGCCGGACGCTCTTAGCCAGCGGACATTCTTAGCCTCCACTCCGGCAAGACATGATGTTCCAAAAATATCAAATCCGCATCGCTGATCAGTATTCTCAATCCATATGATATTTGTTGTAAAGTCGTCATCTAGAGAATGATGTATCTCAGTCACGCTTTGGTTGTTACTGTTCATATGAGCATCATGAGGATCTTGAAGTACATGGGTTCATACGACCCTTAGCCCCGGGTTAAGCGGAATTAGCCACAAGTAACGAAACGTAACGCCATAGATCTTGCACGCTACACTCGTATGTTGTTAACAGCAAAATATTCCTGTGCTATTTTTAAATGTTTTCAATACCGTAGAGCCAGCTAGAGTCAGTTCCGGGTGTCTACAAAATTATGTTCGAAAGTGTATTCAAATGTGTTCAAGTCTTACAAATCTGAGATAGGATGTAACAATATATTGCATGTGTTAGCTGTTGTAAAATTGTCGTAATAATGACTTTTTACAAACAGAAAGCCTGCAGGGTCTGTAAATTATGACAAATGTAAATTAGACAAGTATTTGCAGATTCTTTGATAAATGTCCTTTTCGAACGTTTGAAGTACAGATTTAATGGTAACCCTGTGAAAAGTTTAAGCCAGTAACTTGGTCACAACACCGATTGCTGACAGCATACAGATGTACGGGCTGATAACTTCATATCAAATAAACCTTTATATAAAGTCTATTATTAGTGAGATATACAAGAGGTGGTACGTCTGGCGACTAAAAAGCAACCATATGACGCCTTAGGAAAGCCCCCCTCTGCCTATCACATTCAGACTAGAATACAGAGGATTCTAAGAGGTAGCCTTGATATCTCAACCGCGCTTTAAGATATTTATGTGGAAACTATGAAATAACCACACACACCCTAGCACCGGCTTACGCAAAGTTAGATGCGCTAGCTCGGGCGCTCTTATGACAGATCAACTGGATGTTCTTTCAATTTTCTTTGCAAGTCAATAAAATTTAAATTTCTGTGTTTCCTTTTTGAAAATTTGAATTGACCAATCGACTATTTCACACTTGCAAGCTACGCCCGAATTTTAATAACAATAGGTCATTTTTTTTCCGACAGAGGACTCGATGACTCCGAAATCATTTATTTCCACAAAACAAATCCTTACCACGCTCGTTATTGTTTGCAGGCGTCAGATGCGACATTCATAAGTCAACTTGTGTTTTAGTTCTTCCTGGACGAGTCTCTCTTCAGACTAATTCTCCTTATATCGCCATTTCAAGCCTGTTTGAAGTCTAACCGTACCGCACAAACCTGGTTGGCCAAGGGAGGTAAACCACACTGCATTCCAACTGACTTTTGAGAACGCAAAAGGTGTTCCGAGACGAGCACTTTTCAGCGGTTCAAGCTGGTCACGTGGGAACAGCCGTGATTGTGACATGTACAGAAATCAGGGTCGCTACTGACACAATTGTTTCTAGGAATAAATCGAGATATACTAAGTAAACGGAACACAGTGCAAGTTAGCTAAAACAACTGAGACTTTAGTGCGGGATATTCCACGAACATCGACCCACCTTTGCTGGAAGTGACGTCATTTGCTTCCTTTTATCCTACCACTGAAGAATGTGTCAGAGTTGTAGGGTTTAAATTAAAAAAAGATAAATCAAGGATGGCCGCCGAACCGTTCGACCAATCAGAATCATTTCATAAGGATGCATTAGATCTCGACCTGTCTAACAATTTTGACCATGATCGGCTTGATGGTTGCTGAGATCCATCGATCACAAAATCATAGTGAATAATAATAATTGTATGAACATTAATAATAATTCTCCCGATTTTCATCGGCAGAAGAAAATGGCGTCTAAGATACCAAAGAGTACAGTAACAAAGTGAATATTGTAGTAGTGGAAAGTTGAGGCTCAGTGAATAAGATGAGGAAGCGGGGGGATGCAGCAATGGGGAGCAGCTTCTGAGAGTAATCAATAATATGTAACAAACTGATCAATAAAACATGTATTACGCTATATCCATATAATGCAGTCCTTACTCTATCAATATATTCGATTTCATTTCCCCCATGTTTATTCTAGTGGGAATAGAAGTTTCAAAGCCTTTCATTTTTCTAATTATCAGCTGCTGAATATATAAGCTTACATCCCCTTTGCTAACGTCATGCTGTTATAATTGAAAGCTCACTTAATTACTCTTGTCTTAAGATTATTCATGAAGGAGATGAATGATGAATTGTATTTAAAGAGTGCCGATATGTTATACATGTCGCCTCTCCAAAATAAATTCGAGTTATCTTCCCTTCGCTTGTTCTTTATTATGGCGTTCTCTAAATATATGGTTGTATAGTATATAAGTACGTGTGCACTGGTATGTTGATTGAATATAATGCGAATTGCACAGGTTCAAATATGGCCCATTTACAAATCAAAAACTTGATTGAACATGCCTGATAATTCTTCAGAGATTGGCGATTGTACATGAAAAAGGTAATTATTTGATTGGTCGATTTCATGTCTACTACAACCTTCACCCTGTCGCTCATCTCTGTACCTCTTCCTCTACCCTGCACCTTCCTCTAATATTCACGTACCTGCAATGTTTCACTACTTGCAGTAAACTTTGCTCATCGCAAAAAGACCCAGAATCAAACACGCAAGAGATAACATTGACCTTGCTCGTTTAACTGAGGAAGAAGCCAGCAGAATACATATACGACTGATAGCGATCAAGAAATGAGCGTTGTATTAAACTAACCGATAGGATACGTCTGGTAAATGGGTCACCAGTATATAGATACGCTGCCCCTATTAACCAAATGTTATCTTTACAGCAACAAATCCAAAGACGTATATTTTCGACAAGAATTATAATTCTGAAAAAACATCGCCACCAACGGAAAACAAATTATTAAAATCTTAACAAAAGTTGAGTTCTTTTTTCCGATGCACTGAAGAAGACCCCTCCTCGCGACATCCTATACAAGCATTAAATAGGTCATATGACTAGCGCATGTATAGAGAGAGAAAAAGATATTAAGTGATATGTGCACAATCGCAGATTACCAGTCAATATCGGATAACCTCACGTTAATCTGGGGTGGTTTTGTGTAATGGCGGATCCAAACATATCTATTCATCCAGTGGCTTTGGCAGGTTTTCAGAACGTGAGTTGGCCTATACGCCTAGTGTACCTCATCCTCGCTAACATCAGGGTTATTTCTATCACAGGCAAAGAGGCTCGTTGACGTTGTTAATTGAATAATTAGGTTGATGTGGGGTTCCTTGCTCCCTCGCACCCCCAAAGAGCCAATGTTTCCCCAGCAAGTTCGGCGAATGCTTACAGCGATGATCGCATCGAGCTTGTTACGAGCTATCGCATTGTTCTCAGCAAATTTGCTACAGTTGTTCGCGGCAGCCTCATTTGCATGTCACCAATAACCTGATGTGAACATACTGCGAAATTTCACTTCACGTCATTGTGTGGACTTTTTGCGTCTTATCCGCAGTTTATGGGCTTTCGCGAAAGAGATAAGACGACGGGGATCTTCTCCACATAACCCTTTCTGTAGGTTCGTCTTCGGTCAATCCAAAGAACTACAAGACAACTCGTTGAGATAAACAGAGGTTGTTGTTGTTTACTTCTGCATCATCACATAGACAAAGTACAGCAAATCATGATGACCAAAAACGTCTGTACAGATGAAGCAATGGTGTTAATGCTTAGCCTAGTGTAATACATGTATACATCAAACTTTCATACAGTAGAGTAAACAAGATACTTAACGCAGGCTCGGCCTAAACTTCAGTTTCTCACAACTCAAACACTTAATTAGGGAAACTACCGGAATGGACACTTGAGTGCTGGTCATTGCTCGAACAGAGCTGGCCTGTTTGACCACACTGATTCAAATAATATACATGTATAGCTTTATCATGTTAAATAGACGTTCAGGTTTGCTAGATCTCCCCAAAATATATAACCGCGCACAAATATTCATCTGATTCAAACTCTTACTAATCCATTTAACAAAAGACAATTCATTTATATGCATTTCTATAACATACAGCGTAAATCAGGTTTAATATTCAAGTATACAATTGACCTGACGTGACAAATCTCTCGCTCGTGCCAGTTACCGTATTATCCATCACCTATCTTCAATGGTCAGTGTTTCTTGACCACTTCAAGTACATACAGCGGTCAGTATTTCCTGGCTTCCGCTCAAGTAGCAGATACGCCCCCAATCTCAATATAATTGTAATGTATGTACATGTACCGATCAAACCCGTGAATTGACATTGAATCAAATAACAAACTTCCAAAACTGATTAGGGCAAATGTGAAACTCAAACAGATACATGCGCGGCGTCCCTCTATATCCATCTAAATTCCACATATCCTCCCCACCGGAAGTTAAATGTCCATCCTGCAGGGATGACATTCAACTCACTTTTCCAACTCGATGTCAATTGAAGGTTGAGAAAAACAAATCCACAGGGCGGCCGAACCTGGGACAAATCTAATATCTTACTGGTTGTATCGTTAGTTTGACTCAACTGCACCAGACACAAATCACTAGTGACGTTAGATAAGACACTCACAATCGAAGATAAACTGCATGTCGCAAGTTCTGTTATGGTTTCATTCAACAATAAGTGCACATCAAAAAAAATCTCATCATCGAACTCATCGCTTGCCGATTCGTTAGTCTTCAAATCTTAATCACGCACAGCGGCATCTCAAAATATCAGCATTTCTGCTCTTGCATTGGCAAACTCAACAATTGTCGACATCTAAAAATCTACAAGCAAGGGCCGCATCGCAGCCTGAATCGAAATTTGATTCCACGTCTGAACAAAATTCAGTTATTCATCAAAATGCTAGGTCAAATTATCGTTAGTCAAAAATGAAAGACTCATTTGCACCTATGCTTAATCAAAACTTTCCGTTAACCACTCATATACTATAGCAAATAACAGGTATATGACACGTCTATTTACTTGAGCATCTCAACGTTTGCAACTGATCATAACGTTAACACTGTTTATGTTGACCCTAACAAACATCATTATCTGTATAACCCTGAATTCAAATCATTGTGACATAAACACGTCGAGCAAAACAAAAGTTTGAGTGGGATAAACTTCATGATAAGCTACAGCAGGAAAAATATCGAAGTCAAAACATCAAACGTCCATCAAAATTCTCAGATAAGGGCAAAATATGTAATTTTCAAGTTACGGGTCGAAATACTGCATTGACTACACAAAGAAGATAATATGAAAATACACATTTTCATGCAAAATCGAACAAATCTCACCTGACAACTAGTACAGTAAAATACACCTTCAATTTTACCGGCTCTCAGACTCTGTTAGGTAATTCCGTGAAGGGTGTTGTGTACATGAAACCAGATCGATAGTTAAACGTAAAGTCAACAAATGAAGTTTACAAATTTACGGTTTGCATCCGTTTGTCCTTGGTACCCGGCGTGAATTTGCAATTTAGTTTCGTCCATCACTGTCGATGATGGGACTGGATACTTCATCGATCAGTCGGTGAGCGTAGACCATGGCTCCTCATCTGCCTTTCCGTTGGGTGCCAGGCGTGGTTGGCACCGGCCCGTGCCTTGACACCCCCCTCTGGTCGATCACTGCTGGGGCCAGTGACGTACCAAATATGGACCGACTCATCGACCACAGCATCCTCGTCGTCGGATTCTGCACCAGCGGGAACAATACGTAACGTACGACAAGCACTGGGGGAAGCGATATGGCATCGTTGTTGTTGGGGCAGATTCACGCGACGTTGAATTGTCGCTTGCAAACGACCTCGTCGATACAATACAGATCGCTGCCACAAATCCACATTTGGTCGGGTTGACATGGCTAACTGAGGAATGTTCTGTGAATGGGGTGATACAACCATCAATACTGATACTTATAAAAGGCTCTTAATCCTGTTCACATGCCACTAAGCATCCTTAATATTATGCAAGAAGGGGAGGGTAACGGTGTGACGAAAAGCTTATCTGTTTTTCCAGGCATCAAGCCTGCTGAACTGCTGCCGTAGCCCACATCATCTCCATGGCATCTCCGCCGTAATCCAGCACCGTCCTACAGTTCCGCGCCAAATCAACAGCACGTTCTACCGGCCCATTGTCACCTATTCTGAAACACAAAGTGCCAAACGCAATCGTTTGCAGCACGCCGTCAAAGTTCGCAAGAACTACATGATGGTAGATTGGAGAAAAGTTGAGAAGTCCGAGGGGCGTGACGTGATGGCCAGTGCATAGTCCAACAGTTCCGATACCCCGAAGTCGGATATCACGAGATTCACAGCTCTGTCGTGGGGCCCGCGTCCTTAATGTCATGTGTGTCCTTCAGCCACCGGTCGATAGGATGTCTGGAGGTATCGACCTCCATTGGTACTGGTTCGTCTAAGTTCATGGTAGATAATAAGTCTAACCGGGATGATTGATCCTCGACACAGGTCATAGCCGCATTTACATCTTCGGCCCGTTGGCTCAGCACGATCCTGCGTGCCAACGGTTTATCCTGTAGTGACCTAATATATGCACGAAGGATGACACGTTTCGAGCCGTCGTTTACATCTGTGTATGCACGTCTAGCCAAGTCCCGAAATCGCCTACTGTACGCATACACAGTTTCTCCTGGTCTCTGGTGAATCGACTCTAACTCACATTTTAGTCTCTCGGCTTCGTTTGTGGACACAAATGCCGTTATCACATGTTGCCTAATTGCTCCCCATGTTACGGTGGAGTTATCCTTGTCCTCGAGAAATAAATCGACTTCCCTTCGGAGACCCCGGCTGTTGTCCATATCGCCAAATGTGCTGGACTCCCATTGATGTCTCGAACATCCCGTACCGCTGCGTCACATTCCTCTAACCACTCGCGCACCTCGGCCGGAATGAGTCCATCGCACTTACGAATAGCCGCAACGTGATTTCGCAACCTCTCCCGTTGTACTCGTGATTGTTCGTGAGCGGCACTGTCAGCACGCACGGCGTTCACTAACGTTGTTACGCCCTGTGCTATGGCCTGCAGATCTTGAACTCGCACGGCCTGATCCGCCATACTTGTCTCGTCTTGTAGTATCCTGGCAAGCTCGCCAATGTGGACTTTTTGCGTCTTATCCGCAGTTTATGGGCTTGCGCGAAAGAGATAAGACGACGGGGATCTTCTTCACATAACCCTTTCTGTAGGTTCGTCTTCGGTCAATCCAAAGAACTACAAGACAACTCGTTGAGATAAACAGAGGTTGTTGTTGTTTACTTCTGCATCATCACATAGACAAAGTACAGCAAATCATGATAACCAAAAACGTCTGTACAGATGAAGCAATGGTGTTAATGCTTAGCCTAGTGTAATATACATCAAACTTTTATACAGTAGAGTAAACAAGATACTTAACGCAGGCTCGGCCTAAACTTCAGTTTCTCACAACTCAAACACTTAATTAGGGAAACTACCGGAATGGACACTTGAGTGCTGGTCATTGCTCGAACAGAGCTGGCCTGTTTGACCACACTGATTCAAATAATATACATGTATAGCTTTATCATGTTAAATAGACGTTCAGGTTTGCTAGATCTCCCCAAAATATATAACCGCGCACAAATATTCATCTGATTCAAACTCTTACTAATCCATTTAACAAAAGACAATTCATTTATATACATTTCTATAACATACAGCGTAAATCAGGTTTAATATTCAAGTATACAATTGACCTGACGTGACAAATCTCTCGCTCGTGCCAGTTACCTTATTATCCATCACCTATCTTCAATGGTCAGTGTTTCCTGACCACTTCAAGTACATACAGCGGTCAGTATTTCCTGGCTTCCGCTCAATTAGCAGATACGCCCCCAATCTCAATATAATTGTAATGTATGTACATGTACCGATCAAACCCGTGAATTGACATTGAATCAAATAACAAACTTCCAAAACTGATTAGGGCAAATGTGAAACTCAAACAGATACATGCGCGGCGTCCCTCTATATCCATCTAAATTCCACAATTGGTAACTCTTCGCACAACAATCACTAGCTAAGATTCATAGCGTCTCCCTTCCCTCAACGCTATGCCGACGACAAATACATTTCCCTGGTGGTAACTCGAACATCTCCATGGCGCACTTATTATTACCTTTGCGCCCTATTGGACCTTCATTAGCTTAAGATAATGGCCCGCCATGAATATAAATACCATAATCGATGTTGTGATCATCATCCCCTGTATACATGGGGTCTATTATGACGGAAATGCCCATCTTCTTGACCCTCGATTTCAGGTGATTTTGAGGCTACATAGGGATAATTTTAACGTCTGTAATTAATTTTTGACCGACAAATGGCCATTTATTCTGCCATTTCTGTATTTTTATTCATGGCGGCCCATTTTCTCAAGTTAATGAAGGTCCAATAGGGCGCAAAGGTAATAATAAGTGCGCCAGGGAAATGTATTTGTCGTCGGCATAGCGTTGAGGGAAGGGAGACGCTATGAATCTTAGCTAAACAGTCACAAGATGTTCGACTCATCTACACAGTAAGCTTTCGCGGGAAGGCCTATTTGTCGGTAAGGGTCAATCAGAGAATCCTAATTTACACTACATGCCATTGATATGTTTATTTCGCTGATTTATATAATTTGTGTTGCCCCTCACTCGTAATACTTTCATATCTTGTTAATCATATGGTCGGGATAAGTGTATGTATACATGTATATATAACGCACTGTCCAGTGAAATAATGTCAGTGCGTTTTCAAATATACTAGTAATCTACAAGCGTTTACTCACAATTTTTGTAGGCAACACATGTAACGGTATAGTTTATCAGTCTCTTTCCACCAGTTCTGTTGAAGGCGATTCGATGGTAACGTAAGAACTACAATATCAGTTAAGATATGTTTGTTCGATCAGTCGACATCAGCCTGTGCGTATATATTATTCCAGCCGGATGCTTTGGCGACAATAGAACAGCCTTTCTCTTTTCGCAAGATACTGAAATCGCCGAAGCCGAGGTTGAATCTTTATAATATATTTTGCGCATGAGTGAAATATTCCAATCCATTGTAGGAAGAAAGCTATGATAAACAACGGCCCAGATATAACACCGACACCATTGAGTTCATAAAAGGTCTTCTACCATCGACGGAGTCGTATGACACAGACCCCGATCAGACTGAACACTATGATATCGTCGAGATAGGATCTGGGACCGGAAAATTTACCAGGAGTTTTCTCGACGGGCTGCAGGATAATGTAAGTTCAAGTCTTTCCAATGTATACTTATACTTCTGGAACAAAATAGATCTCCGTTTCCAAAAAAAAATATTGTTCTCTCACTGCTTATACAACAGAATTCAATCCTGTTCTGAATATATCAGAATTTAATAATAAAGAAGTATTCAATTTAAGGCAAGCACTAATCAATGTTCTCATTTATTTCAGCCTGTTCGTTACTTAGCCACAGAGCCGATGTATAATATGCTAGACTTATTAAAAAAGAAATGTCCCGGTGTCACCACAGCTATTTGCACCGCCGACAGCATACCGCTACCGGACTGTTCCACCTCGGTACGTTTCCTGACATGCAGACGGCACATCACTTAACATAGGTAGTCAGGTCGTCATCAACGTGACTATAGCTGATATTGTAAAAGGGAGTACAATTCGTCTCCTGCCCATGAGAGAGGACCAGATGTCCTCCCACCGCCCATGAATTGATATTCCCCTGTATGCTTCAAATCACGTACCCCTTAAGCCTGAAACTAAACCTAACCCGAACCTAAACTCCCTATACCAACCCTATGGAAAGCAGGAAAGCCTTATTCAGCACCCTCAAATTCAGACTAGAATACGGAGGATTCTAAGTTGTAGCCTTGGTAACTCTGCCGCTCTTTTATTGCAGATGTTCATGTGTAAATTACGGAGTAATCGCATAGCACCTAGCATCGACTTAAGCGGAATTAGGAATTTAATCCAGACAAAGATACTCATTACGCTGAGCCGTCTCTTATAAGCTCAGATGTTCCAATCATTAACATGTAGACTAAGCAGGAAAGTGGAAGGGGGGCCTTTTTCCAACTATTAACATGAATACAGGGTTGGAGATTGAAGAGGAGGGGACAGAGAATGGGGGGGTTATAACCGATAATGTTTTATCGCCAATAATAGCTTTGCATACTTCATACTATCGTATATCTCTTGTCGAAATCGCAAAAAGGTCGAGCGGGTAAGATTCCAAAAGCGATAAGATTTTTGCTACCCTCGATGGGTCCTCGTTATGTGAATATTTCAATTAATTTTACAGAACACTAATACAAGAAATGGTCCAATGCGCCTTTTCCATGCTTTTTCATGCCGTTTTTTTCTCCAAATTTGGTGATAATTATCAAACACTGACGAAAAATACGAGCGTATCGTTCAGAATCTCTTGCACAGCATTCGTAGGATGAGTCTAACTCCGCATATAAAAGGTTCAAGATTCATAGTGTTGTGAATCATATCTTCGAGATTAATAGGTTCTCACACTCGTTCATTTCTAGACGACTTTTCCCACACGAGTTTGAGAAAAATGTGCCCTGCACGAGCTTTATCTTTTTTCTCATATAACATATCAGAGAAGCTAAAATAAAGGCTGACGTCCCATTTTCGACCCACGATGTTGTAAGCGCAAACCAGGTCAAGCGGGCAATACTACTATTGGGCACTTTGTTCCATGAATGGGCCGAATCACACCCAGGCTACAAGCGCTGAATAAAAGAGAACAAGATTTTTTATAAGAAATACACTACTTTAATGACACCGAAATTGTTGAAATATTCCGCTACTGCAACTATGTGTCATTTGTGAAGTATTTAAGTCAAGTATTTAGTTGGTTTTGGTGAAGACCTGCGGCTTCGTAGGGTTTCGGCAACAACAGTGTCGGTGAAACGAACAGTTCAGTTCAAAGTGAGACATATTTGCACTCTGCACTCTACGGTTTGGCCGATTTTAAAACACATGTTTAAATCCGGCATATACTGTAGCGTGAAAGTTCATTCAGTGCTAGTCGTCTGACACTAAACAGTAACATTGTAACAAGCAGACGATGAAAATAGTGCATGACGTAACGGCATGACGTCAGCTCATGGTAGACGATTTTTCTACAATGGCTTTCTCCCATAGGAAACGGTCATGTTATATGAGAAAAGGAAATATATGAATATAGTGAAGTAATTTAAATGCGTTTTCGAATGTAGCAGTATTGTATTCTACGAGCGTTTACTCACTCATTTGTCTACGGTACGTTTGTCAGTCTCTTTCTTTCTTCTCCGTTCAAACTTTTGGATCTTATCTTTTTGTGCAGTTTGTTGTCGCCGCAGCGAGCTTCCATTGGTTTGCAGACGAGAAAAGTTTAGCAGAGATACTCAGAATATTACGGCCTGGGGGAGGGCTAGGTACGTACTGCAATAACTTTTCACTAGATATGAGGCGTTCTGCTGAGCGCTGTAATAACTTTTCATGATCCAACCTTTGTAACCTTCCAGTATAACTTTTGGAGAGGGCGAGTATATCAATGACATCATGATAGCGTCATCAAGTCGACATACCTACATATTCAATACGGAAGAATTCCGAAGGGTCAAACTGTATCGATAAAATTATTGTGGGCGTATAACACGTAACTTTGATGAAACGCCTAACCAACTCCTATAGGAGTATCGAGTAGACGGTTATACCTAATGAGGCCACGAAATGAACCAGAATACTTAAGATACTACAAAGAAATGCTCTTATTTGAAACATAAGAACTAAATCAGACAATGTTCACAAAATCTTGGGAGTTAGACAGGTGGAGATTTCAGGAATTCTAACACCTTGAGGCATTTTTAGTGCAAGTAAACTAATAATCTATTTAACACAATTCGGGTATGCTGAATTCGAAAATCGCTGTTACCAAAATATCTTTTGCTTTTAAGGACCCAAATTGGTGTATCAAAGATGATCGCCCAAAACACGATTTTCTGACATACAGCCGATGAATGCAACTTAGTCTGTGACGCCTATACATATTCTGATTCATTAATTTCTGATTCTATTAGAGCAGAAAAACAAACATATAAAAATAAAATACTGAAATTACCAAAACTGACGGATGGGTGTGGGGTGGAACTGACGTCATTCTGCGCATGCGCAGTAGAAAAGAGCATTGGAATGGAAGTTATGGGGTAGAGATGGACCATGTGTGGTCCTAATAGGCCGTGTAGGGGGGTGTCAAATTGAAGCTCTCGTGGTGTTAGCCACGACTTTAGGGATGCCACGTTATCTGTGACGTCATTGATGACGTCATCAGTACGAGTGGTAGCGAAAGCGGCCATTTTAGGGGTGCGTAGAGGTGTATTTGAGAGGCTGAGGGACCATTCTTGGTTCGAATGGGACGTGTGGGGTATCATAGTGAAGCTTTCGTGGGACAGCGTCCGACTGGAGGTAGGGGATGTGACGCGCATGCGCAGACATTCTGAGCTCCAAACACCCAACTGTCCCATCCCCGAGCTCCGAGCTCTCGACTGCCCCATCCCCGAGCGCCGACCTCCAAACACCCAAGTGCCCCATCCCCGAGCTCCGAGCTCCAAGCACCCAACTGTTCCATCCCCGAGCTCCGAGCTCTTGCATATAAACATGACATACAGCATAACGCATTTGGACCCACTAGGACACATCTCTCGCTCAAATACGCTCATGCGCAACCGAAGATACCCTTCTAATGATTGACGAGCTTACCGGCACAGTATTAGGATTAGGAATGAGTTGTTAACATAAGAACCTAGAACAGCTAGTGGTGATTCCGAGCTGATCGAATTTAATATGATAAAATTAAAAAAAAAAAAACAATTATTAGATTGGATGAATGTTGCCACTGTCTATTTCCATGGCACATGTATATATATAATCGACTAAGTTTGTAAACATTAAATTAATGTTGTCTTTTAAATAAAAGTATTTGCTCTTTTTATCTCGGGAGTTATCATTCATTTCTTGAGCATCTTTTATGTTTCAGCTCTAATAAACACTCCTAAGATATAGCCTCTGTAGTCTCCGATATAGTTCATAGCACAGCAGATATATTTGCGTCTACAAGAAATGGCAATGAATATATATGTTGATTTCAGGTTTGATGACGCTATCATGATATCAGTGATTGTCTTCGTCTTATTTTAATATCACTGAGATATAATTTTGTGATGGGTTGAATTTAAAGATCGATGCCTCTCTTCTACTGACAGATTACATACTGATCTACAATTTAATATTTATTGTGATAATTTCTACTTTTCTGTAAATCTTACGTATTTATTCAGAGATCTGTCCTTACAGTTTGCTACAACAGACTACTTTTGTGATAGATTCTGCCCTTCTGAACATCTTGCGTATTAATTTATAGATATGTTCCTACCGTTATCTACCACACTCTTTTTGTAATAGCCTTTGCTCGTCTGAACATCCTCAGCACTTATTCATAGATCTGTCCCTATAGTTTTCTACCACGGACTTTATTTATGTATTTTTGAATAATTATCGTGATAATATCATGATTGTCTCATAGGATATTATACGAAACGTTACTTGGTCTATATGGAGAAATTTTCATCCATAACAAAGTTTTTTCTAGTTCCCATAAACATCTTTATTCTGCAGTAATGGTTTGGCAGACAAGGAGCAATACAATCAAGTGGATAAAAGAGTTACATGTAATACTTGACGCTTTATATATGAAACAAGGAGTTCAAAGAATGCAATGGAACGACTGGAAATCGGTTTTTCGTCAGGTTCACGGGCTCACACCCCTACAAGAGAAGCATTTAGATGGGCATACGATCACGGTACGATAAAAAATTCGGCTCGTTATGACATTATTATGTGGGTTAATATATGTGGGTTAATATATATTGGCTGGAGGTGTAGGTTACGCCATATAATGTTATCACTAATTCTTAATTCTAATATGTAGCAGATTTTCAGTACGCCGGCATCGTTTTCCACCACCCTTTCTAATGTTGCGCTTAATTAATCAGGTATGTTTTACAACTTTACTCGGTCCTGACCTCGAATCTGCCCTGATATTGTCTCTCTGATTCCACCATGATCATGATCCAGGATATGCTCATGCTTTTGTGTTTCATCTCATCTTGTGATGGCATCACTTCCGGTCATGTCACATGCGGTTATGACGTCACTTTTGGTGATGATGTCACTACCGCTACACTCTCTGATTTTGATCCTGAAAGTTTTGATCCTGAAACTGTCCCTTTTCCACTACAGCTTGAGATTAATCTTGGGAAGTGAGGATGTCCTTTTTGAACCTATTTTCGGCAGCTGCTACTGATATTCTGGTAATTTCCGGTCTAGTTCCGTAATAAACATCAAGTGGATTGCGTCAACCAATCAGTATATTCGATAGAATGCCTATTTGTTTCAAATTCCCGTTCAGAAACACGTCTCATGTGTTACGGATCCTAATCATTCAACTAAATCATTGAATTTTCCAGTGTGTATGAATATATTCAACTTGCAGGGTTCAGTTGATGACATGGTTTCATATTTTTCATCGCTGAGCGTGATCGTGGCGTTGACTGGAGAAGAAAAGAAGAAGGAAGTCGATGTGATCCGAAACCATCTGCTTACACATCCAGACCTTCAGGATAAAGACATTCTTGAGATTCCATTTGATACGGACATATTCTGGTGTCAGAAAATATAGTCAAGATGTCCAATTATTGTGTTCCATTTTTGACGCAGACATTATTAGGTCGATTGTGAAGTCTTGAGTCTTGCACTGCAGGGCTAGGTGTTCAACCGGAAGTGCTGGTTCTGTTTGTCGATTGGTTAACTGGGCCAACATCGACAAACAGGAAGGGACAACCACAGAATCTGATTGGAAAGTTGGTAATGAGCAAACCCCCCATCAACATGCAGCCATGGAATAGATTCTAACCAATCAGATGCGATAAAAATAGTTTCAGTTCACTCGTTCTTAACCCATGGTCACCCACAATTATATAATGCTTCTAATGAAAGTAATGTATTTCCGTCTTGCGTTTTGTACCTTGTTAATGCCGGTGAAGAAAAGACTGACTGACTGACTGACTGAATAATGTACCGCTTCTACCTAAAAGCTATAACCATGACAATTTTCCGATTTGTAACTATGGAAGGACATAGTTTCCTGATTTGTAACATAGGAAGGAAATTGTTTCCTGATTCGTAACTTATGCAGACCATTGTTTCCTGATTCGTACCTTAGGAAGGACATTGTTTCCTGAGTTGTAGCTCAAGAAGGACATTGTTTCCTGATTTGTAACTTAGGAAGGACATTGTCTCCTCCTGATTTGTAATTTAGGGAGGACATTGTCTCCTCCTGGTATTTGTAACATAGCAAGGACATTGTTTCTTGATTTGTAACTTAGAACGGACATTTTTAGCTAGAGTAACTTAGCCATATCTGGCCTGGGCTTTTGGGACATATCCAGGCCGGGGGCATTCCCCTCAACCCACCCCACAAGTATTTGTCTCACCTCTTGAGTTAGGGGGCCGAAAATACAATCGTCTAGTCCGTCATTCAATATTCAGCCGTCACCCACTAAAGAATTTCCGCGTTCATAATCCAAAGACTCATTTCTTATAATAATATTAGCACCAAATTAAAAGGATAAAAGGATATACATAAAACTAAACTAATTTCCTGCAAAACAGAAGCGGTCAACATTTATCAATGCTGCCAGCAAGACATCATGATGTTCCAAAAATATCAAATCCGTATCGCTGATCAGTATTCTTAATCCATATATATACGTTGTAAAGTCGTTATCTAGAGTTTGATGTATCTCAGTCACACTTTGATTGTGACTGTTCATATGAACACTATGAGGGTCTTGAAATACATATGTTCATACGACCCCGAGCCCCGGGTTAAGCAGAATTAGACACGAGTTACGAAACGTACCGCCATAGATCTTGCAGGCTAAGCTCGTACAAGTATTTTGCTATCAGCATGCGATATGTATCGCCAAATTTGAGAAACTTCGGGTAGAAGCGCTTGATGATATAGCCCTGTTTTGTAAGTTTCTGCAATAATGTCTTGTGATGATTAAAATCGTCACATTTATCACAGGATCTAGCAAATGCTACTAGGCCAGATATGTATACGCCATATCCATTTCTCTCTGGTGTATTACTGTCCAGATAGGGATAGTTTACGATGTCGAAATTGTAATCATCTTTTTTTGTCGTAAAGTCGACGAGAGAGAAGGCCCGATTCGTTTTTATAGAGATATAGGTCTAAATAAGATGTCCTGCTAGGGCCATCTGTAGTTTCCTTCAAATTCGGTAAAGATGGATATATATATCCTTCACTGCGTCATTTAAACAGTAAATACCACACTGTATCCTTGGGTCAAGCTCTATCAAAAAATGTAAAAAAACAAAACAAGATGGCCTCTGTGATGACGTCAAATGCATGTTTGTGGATTTGTCGGTCAGATTTTTTTTATGTATGTCATTTCTTCGCAAAAACTGCATGATGAATTAGTAAATAATAGTCTGCTGTGCAATTAAAATATTTTTTGGATACTTTTCCTCGCAGAAAAGCAGAAATTTTGAAGATCTTTTCTTGTATCCCACATGACCGCCATTTTGAATTCACCCATGATCCTGTGCTCGGGTTTATGCAAATAGATTCAAAATGACTTCAAGATGATACGCTACAAAGTCACGGAGTGTCAGCTCTCAAGTGTTTGCCGTCACGAAGATAGAAGTTTGGTAGGGGGCACATTAACCCCAGGCCTGGTGGGTTTAGGAAGGACCTTTTTTCCTGGTTTGTAACTTATGAAGGACATTGTTCCCTGATTTGTAACTTAGGAAGGACATAAGTTTCCAATTTATAACTTAGGAAGGACATTGTTTCTTGATTTGTAACATATGAAGGATATCGTTTATTTAATTGTAGCTTAGGAAGGACATTGTTTTCTGATTTTCAAGATAGAATGAACATTGTTTTCTGATTTGTTTTTGTAACTTAGGAAGGACATTTTATCTAAAAAAACCAGACCGGAAATTTTTATTTTTTGGGACATCATTCTTTCATGCATGTTTGAGAACAACGGTGCCACTCCATCCGAGTACAGTACTTTTTGTATCCAGTTGTTTTCTCTGTATTGGTTGCTGTATCACCGATGGGTGGACTTCGTTTATCCAATCGTTTTCTCTGTGTTAGTTGTTGCATCACCGATAGGCGGAATAGTTTTTTATCCAGTCTTTTTCTCTTTGTTGGTTATTGTATCACCGATAAGGAGGCTAATTTTTTATCCAGTCGTTGGTTGTTGTAAGTTCTCTGTGTTGGTAGATTTGTTTTTGCGAGTTTATGCTTTCTGCGGATTATAGTTTCTTTGAACATTCAACGAGGGACATCAGCCAGCTACAATGTATACCATTGAAAATTAATCAGTTCACTACTGGGATTCGAAAATATTCGCTAAAAATATTTAATATGGAATTCGCATTCGCAACCTCTCTTGAATCTCCAGTGACAGATATCCCTCCAAGCCCACGGCACATCATACATGTAGTATTATATTCATTCTAAACATAGAGGCATATCTTAATCCTTTGTTGAGATTATACAGCTGTCAAAATAACCGGCCATCTTGTTTTACCCGAAATTATTCTGCATTGTCATCATTTCTACAGTGGTAGCTTTGACACTCATTCAACTGGAACAGTGGGGTTTACCTTCCAAGAGTTTTGATTTTGTAATTATTTTCTCAGTTGGAATCTTGACACAATTACTTTCTGCTATATTGCGACAAACCCTCTCTCTATCAGTATATAAATACATATTGAGGCACCACTTTGGTTTTATCAAAAGTTTATACAAATCAAATATATCGGCGTTTATTGGTTTGGTAAAATTCAATATTAAATTTTCAAGTCAAACCCCACCACCTATTTGAGGGAGGTGGGGGGGCGAAATGGTCCCCCTACCAAACTTTCTGCGCTATCTACGGAACGACAAAAAATGGAAAGCTGAAACTATCATTATCATATTGGGGTGATTTTGAGACTATTTGCATAACCCCCCGAGCAGAGGATCATGGGTAAATTCAAGATGGCGGCCACCTGGGGCACCAAAAAAGTGTTGTTTTTGTCATATTTCTGCGATGAAAAGTGGGCAAAAACTATTTTATTTCACATCACATTAATATTTACTAATTTATCATGCAGTTTTTGCGGAGAAATTGCATAAATAAAGAAATCGGAAAATCCGACCTGAAAATCGACCCCAAAATGCCGTTTTTGAGAATGACGTCACTGTGACGTTATCAAAGCGGTCATCTTGGATCTTTTGAGATTTTCTGGTAAATCTTGACCCAAGGGTATATTGTGGTAAGTTTCAGCCCCCTAGCTCAAGGGGTAAGAAAAATAATTAGGAGGGGGGCCATTTCGGGGGGGCCCAGGCCAGGACAGGTCCCAAAAAACCCAGGCCAGATAGGGTTAAGCAAAAAACTATTCATCAAATTTAGTAAGTTATCAATCTCTTCGAATCCCATGACATGTGTTACCGTACCTCCTAGAGATCCTCTATTTACCTACTGTTTGCACTGTAACAGTTGTTGTCGCTATGTTGTTGTATCACCCATGGGTGGACTAATTTTATCTAGTCATTTTCTCTATGTTAGTTATTGCATCACCGATAGGTGGACTAGTTTTTTTATCCAGTCATGTAAGTAGACTTACACAATCATGTTAAATATCTTGGTCAAGCTCTTATCTAGAACATCGGATCTAATTCAATTTTATTTTTTTTCGATGCAGTCCATCTATTTTCGGGGATTTCTTCAAATAGAGAGAGACCAATTGTTTTTTAACAAAATCATTGTGTAGTGGAATAGAAAATGTACTTCTTTTAATCAAAGTGCCTTCGCCGAATCGAGACAATTTTTTAAAATGAGAATCGTTTCCAGCAATATTGTTTTGATAATTGTTTGCGATATAGTTTGCAATAGTACCAAACTAATCAGATCCCGTTGTAGATTTCCGCTTGGCAGTGAGAGAGGTAGATTGATCATTGGTCGATGGCAGCCATATTGGTTTACAGAGAAACTTCCCAAGCAAAATAAAGATATTGACCCGTCGATCATGTTTACTGAACCCTCTGTAACATGCAGACGTACACACATCCGTGTAAATTTACACAATGTGCAAAGTAAAATACCCGTGTGCAAATTAAGCATGTTAACTTGTTAGGTAAGTATTTTGCATCTGGTCCAGAGGCTGTGCAAGCGTATATTTACACATATGAAAATTTGTATTGCATACAAATTTGATCATGTGAACGCTTAATAAACATGCATACCATGCATTTTGAGTAAAACAATGCCAATTTATTACTGTCAAATACATTTTTTGGACATGGATTTTTTCTACTTTCTTATTAGTCGCAATATCTGACCCTGGATATTTTGATTTTGAGATCAATACGCTTCCTCTAAATTACACAAGTTACCCACCTGTGAAATTTGATGAAGATAACTTGCGTTAAAATGCATGAAACCCTTTCACTTCATGATGACCTTAGCGTTTGAACTTTGACATGATCTTATTTATTTACCATCCTATTAAATTACCATATCGATGTATACGCTTGGTAAGTTATACATTTACACACATATGTAAATATGCGTACGTGCAAATAAACACATATCAGTAAATGTTGTGCATCTGATTGATGGCATTTAGTGTCACTCAAAGCCCAAAACACATGCACAAAATTTACTGATGTGTGTTTATTTGCACGTGTGCATATTTACGTATGGGTGCAAATGTATAATTTTCTATGCGTTCCCATGTGCACGAGATGCAAATAATAAGGGAGCCTATCAGTTCAAAGATCGAAAGCCAAGGTCAATACGACAGTTATCATTAAATTTCACAGGCTGCTTACCCGGGTAAGTCTAAAAAAGCCTGTTGATATTACAGCCACAATACCAAAAGTCAAATGTTGCCATGACCTTCCCCACTCCTAAAAAGAACTGCCAAAGTGTCCATATACAAAAAATATTTGCGTTCGACGGTAATAATTTATGGAGTATCGGGCCTAAATGTTCCGTTGAATATTTTGATTTTAAAATTAACAACGCTATTTGTCGCTGTTTTACTCAAAATACACGGTATGCATATTTGTTATGCGTTCATATGACCAGATGTGCATACAGTGCAAATTTACATATGTGTAAGTATAGTTTGCACAACCTTCAGACCATATCCAAATTTACTCTCCATGCAAATATACATACGTGTGTAGTTGCGTTTATTTTGCATAATACACAATTTACACGATTATACGTGTCCATGTGATCAGAACTTCAGTATCAATAGGATCAGCGGTCACAACCAGAGAATATCTTGTCTTTTCGTAGACAAAACGGTTTGCCAAATCAAAAAAAAGGATCTCGGTATTCAGACCCATACGTCATATGGTATATTCCCGTGAAATATCAAAGCGATTGGTAAAGTTTGAAAAACAAAATGTTGAAAGCGTTTCCGTCATAACGGAATTGATTTCCAATTTGAAACTAGCACATTTAGTATGGCAGTTTCTCGTGGCCACTTTTCATGTACGTGACTTGATCCGATAACTCGATCCGATAATTTGATTGGTCAGTGGCGGTCATAATTGCTTCGTGTGTTGAGAAGTATGATTTGAGGAGGGGTGGTACGTGCGACATATTCTATCCTTCAAACCTTAAAACTAGCATTTGCAGCAAGACAGCATCTGTGCGATTTTATTTAACAAACATAGAATAATACGAGTAAACGAAAAAAGACAATCTGGCATGGGCCCGATGGTTTCGAGAATCGAGGAGGAAGAAGAAGAGGAGGAGGAGGAGGAGGAGGAGCTACAGTTATGTTTGATAATGTTCCTGCAGCACTGTAAAACTGTGGTGTGGTTGTCATCCCTAACATTTATAAAATTTGCCACACTAACCGCTCGTAAAATAACCATTTAGCACGTTATTGTGACACAAGTGTTATAGAATTCTGGATAAGTGACCACCTGTCATGCAGATGATTCACCACGTGATTGAAAGAGATATAATACGTCATCAGGGTTTAGATCCATTCCGGCGTCCATAATCGAGCGACCGTATTCATAAGACAACAGGATAAAAGTGGCAGAGAAAACAACGTGGCTTTCCTGTATTTAATAGTCCCTGACACCAAATTGACTTCTGAGTGGTCTTCAATTTGTTCGTCTTTTGATCTGGAACTTCCGTCTGTCATATTAGCGTTATCTTCAGATTTAATAAACGAGAAACTGAATGTTTGAGTAAGGTTATATCGCTATGATCTTCCTGGTTTTCCTTGTTAAAAGAGAGAGATAAGATAACAGATTTATTTCAATTAAGGAAGAGCAGGAAATCGTGTTCTGTTTGTCTAAAGCTAAAGACTTACGACTTCCTGTTTTATTATCTTCGCTACCTTTTCGAGCCGATACATCTATATCTGTCGAACGAAAACACAAAAGGACACTTTCATCGTTATACGAATAGATCCCGCTCACGGCAAACTTGTTTGTTTCTTGAAAAATGTTTTAAATTATGCTAACCAATATTACGTTAACCAAAAGAATAATCGTCGGAGTAATGCAGCATATATTGTCCTCGTCATAGAAACACTGGACATATTTTGGTTAACGCAATAATATTTTCGCCCGCTTATTATAAATCTCCTATGTATGTCATGACACCTAGGTTTGCACAATGCCAGATAGTATATGTGATCTATTTGTTCGTACAAATTTGAAGGATTTCCTTGTTGAAAAATGTTTCAACCAACAAGTATACCTACAGAGGGACGGATTTGTACACTGATGCAATCGTCGGGTCATTTGAAGTTCTTACTTTTCCTCCCTTTACTATGTATATTATACGGGGACGTACTAGCAATGACGTCATATGTAGGTCATGTGGCGTAATGTCCTGTTACGTAATTTCCTGTTACATAATTTCCTCTTACATAATTTCCTCTCGCGCAATTTCCTGTTACGTAATTTTCGGTTACCTAATTTCATGTTATAGAATTTTCTCGAATGCAATTTCATGTTATGTAATTTCCTGTTGCGTAATTTCCTGTTACACAATCTCCTGTTACGTAATTTCGTCATATGCATTTTCTAGTTAAGCAATTTCCTGTTACGCAATCTCTTGTTACGTAATTTCGTCAGCACAAGGTCAAAACTTACTAGTTCTTTTTACACACATGATATCCAATCAAACTCGACCTTGTGGTTTCACTTGAAGTCAAGTACAGATTGGTGAAGCTCTTGCAGTACATATGGGAACGGGTTATATAAGTCCACTTCGTCTTGGTTTAAACAGAAATAAATCGAACATGGTCAGGGTCAGAATACGGAAAGAAATGATGAGAGGAATCCACGTGAAAGAAAATACCTCTTCAGGAGATGACAGTGTTTATGAAGAAATATACATCCCAAGTAGATTTTTCAACCTACTGCTAAGCGGAAACGTAGTGAATGTAAAGCGTGGGAAGATTTGTTCACCAATTTTATAAACATAGTGATAATATTGACAAGAGGAAACAACAGTATTTGAAACAAGGATACGACGAAGAAGAATCGAATGAAAAGGATAATTGCATGCCAGAGATAAAAAAAATGTTACGTATCGTATCACAACCAAGTGATGTATTGGCGTACTCCACAACATCATCATATTCATAACGAAATTTTGAAATCGACGAGACGTCTACAAACGCTATGCGATAAAGACTAGGATGAAGCACTCAAGCAAGCGTCCAAGGTGCGGAGAACGCTATTTGATAAGCTGACTGAGAGGGATAGTAACATTAATTATGACACCGAGGGAACATTTTACTCCGAAGTGGAAACGTAGAAATAGCGTTAACAGAGAGACATATCATGAATATTAAAAATTAGGAACAGATACTAAAAATTTAATATAGGTGCATCTCTTAGTTACTCATTAATACAACACAAGCGAACAGGGCTACCACTGATTTATAAGAAAATGAATAGTTATTCCTCAAAATATTGTATCAGTTGTATTGTATTTTTTTTCGTACGATTTGTAGAGCTTTAGATTTATGATAAAGCGAATATTATATAATCTTCGTATTCGATTATTTTATTTATTGTTAGTCTAATCCCGCCCTCCATATTGCGTACAGGAAAATATGTAACAGGAAATTCGTAACAGGAAATTGCATAAAAGGAAATTATGTAACGGGAAATTACGTAACAGGAAATTGCGTAACATGAAGTTTTGTCATATGACCTACTTATGACGTCATTGTTGTACGTATAGCTGTCTTCGGACTGTCCACTTTCCTCTACTTTTCGTATTGAATTGATAGTTTGTAGCATGTATCAATTCGGTGCGTCTTTGCGCATCCTTTTTGGCGTTTTGGTTTAGTGTTTCAAGAGTATAATGCTTCCATCTCTGTAACGTTTTTCTGACAATATTTGTATTACAATGAGTTTGTAACATGTATGACTATATACAGTTATACATTAAAGTCAATGCTTCGTTACGATTTTAGTGCTTCGTTTTCTAAACCAAGCACCGAACCGTTGCCGTGATCCTGTAAACTGTAGCCAAATGTGGTTGCAACCAAGCTGATTCCACCCCACTCTAATTGCCATTTTCGGCAAGGAAACCCCATGTGAAATATCGTTTTACATTCGACAGCTCTGGATTGACATATCCCCATTGGCATTGTAGCCCTCTACGAGTATAGTCTATGTACATATATGGAGGCTCAACTCTTCGACTTAATGGCCATTCAGGTCATTTCCTTATGCAGAACAGCAACCCCTGGCGTTATCATGTAGCCATCTACGAGTACTATAGTCAATGTTCCGGATAGGGAGGCTCAGTTCGAATCTACGAGAATTATAGCGTATGCAGAGAAGTGTGTTGCGGAAGAGGTCAAACAGACTCTATCGACATTTAATTTTTTTTTGCAACTGTGCAGCGTCTGTGCAGCTTTTCAGAATCTCCTGCTTGTTCCAAATCCGACGTTTTTAACATTGGAGAGACAGGGCGACAGTTTTATATAACCATAC
>JAVTVY010053150.1:0-27875 GCA_036873755.1 Hanleya hanleyi | reverse complement strand
AGAGAGGGAGTTAGGAGGAAACTTCGAGCCGGCTCTTGGTAGCGTCCCACCCGTGGGTAGAGCGCAGTATGGTATACGTAGTTGGTCTTGTCCAGGTGGATCAGGTGTCCGTCTAACTCTCCGCTCAACACCCGTTTAAACTTAGTCCAGCCATCACGCTCTAGTGTCACCCTATCCGATAGAGTCTCAGCGTGCTCAAAGCAAATATTTCCACAATCTTCGACCAGGGTCACTTTAGCATCATACACGTATAACTTCACATTGGGTGTAAGCGTCAGGATGGCTTGGAGTGATGACATGCTTCCTCTCAATGTCGAACGGAGAATGATACCCACTCTGTCTCTTTCCCTCGTATTTATAGGGCCTATTCTGTGAGAGGCGGGTCGTGTGCAGAGAATACTTTATCGACCACAGGAACTATTTGTTGCAAAGCCGTCTGTTAATCACTGTAGACGTCTCCTTTTTTCCCGACCGCCGCATCACGGACTTTCCCCTTCGTTCGCTCCCGTCACAAGTGTGTCGATCTCTTCCCGGGGTGACACTGACCCTCTAGCCGCTGTGCATTCTTTACATATAGGCCTTTTTTTCCCGGCTGTAGTATCTGGTTTACACAAACAAAATTCTGCCTTATGTAGTCTTTCATGCGGTTCAGCGAACGCGTCTTCTATAGCACGAACCCACGCTAATTGCTCAGGTGATCGATCGTCCGGTGACAATAACTGATCTACAATAGGCATTATTTTCTTCAAGGCTTCCCACACAGAAGGAGTTAGGCTGATACTGCGCGATGGCTCTTTGTACCGGCCTAGACGTATGCGAAGGGATGGTAGGGTATAGACGTACATGGCATTATCCAGGTGGATGAGCTCTCCGTCCAATTCTCCGCTCAACACGCGTTTTAATTTATTCCACCCATCACGCTCTAGTGTCACCGGATTCCATAGCATTTCAGCGGGTGTCCAGTAAATAGCTAGATCGTCTTTCGCCAGTTTGACTTTATCTGCATACACGTATAACCGCACACTAGGTGTAAGAGGCAAGATGGCTCGTAGTGGTAGCGACATGCTTGCTCTCAATGTCCAACGGTAAATGATACACACTCCCCTCGTATTTATAGTGTCAATACCACAGCGCCAGGGTGAATAGGGCACAGACTAGTATGAGGCCAACCAGCCGGCGCTGGTTCCGGCGTGAGCGCTCCTGGTCCATAGCGCGAGCATCAAGGATGGCTGTCATAGTCCGTAGTGGTGAGTGATGGCACGCCTGTCCATCGAGTGCACTCTGTGGAGGACCGCTTCTGTGAACTCGTTCAGGATCTGGCGTCGTCCCTCGTTGTCGTCGCCATCTGCAAACATGGACCGGACCACTGCTCGGTAACCCGTGAATGAATTCACCACGGTGGCATACTGTAAAATGCGAGTCGCATGGGGCTGGATCTCCGCCATGGCTCTGTAGAAATGAAGGTGTGGGATACAGAGGGACATGTTTTATAGACCAGATGTAGCTCTACGGGTGTAGTCCGTGATACGTACTATTCTGATGGGTTAGTCCAAAAAAAGGGAGCAACAACAACAACACAGATTACAGATCAATCCTTTTATTATGCGTGAACAACATAGAAATGCATGTACTGACCTGTCTGTGGGAGGTTTCCCACAATGGCGTTCACCTTCGCGTGTTTTCGTGTACGTCCGTGTCTTTTCGTGAAAGTCCGTGTATCTTCGGTAAAGTCCGTAGGCATTGGGCAAGGAAGCTTTTTCCCGAGACCGAATCACCGCCAGACATGACTGCATCACCGCGGATGAATACATTCTTGCACTCACTCACACCACAGGTCGAGTGAGGTATCAAAGTGAAGCTTAGGTGAAGGAGCATCTAATGGACTGGGTGTGGGTTGACATATCGATAAAAAATGGATATGACCTTGAACTGATCACGTGACCTCCCCGTGATGACAAATGCCCAGAACCAAGTCAGTACATGCATCCCATAGTCCCAGGTCACACCCGATTCACGCAGACCGGAAGTGACGTCATACACCTGCGCACAACCGTGATGGAAAAAACCCAGAACCAAGTCAGTACATGCATTCCATACAGGCAGAATGCAGGCAGGCAAGCAAGGCAGGGATGCAGGCAGGCAGGCAGGCAGGCAGGGAGAGAGGTCAGGTCAGGTAAGTCAGATTGAATACACCCCTTTCCCTAAAAATGGACTCCTTTTATATCCAATTGACCTCATTTGCATATTTTCAAAAGGGTGGACAACAAACAGGCCGCCATTTTGAAACACACCCCCCATAACACACACAAACAAGCCGCCATTTTGAAAAAAACCCAAAGACCTCATTTGCATATTTTCAGTAACAACAGGCCGCCATTTTGAAACACACCACCCATAACACACACAAACAAGCCGCCATTTTGAAAATATGCAAATGAGGGCCGGGAAGGGGGCAGGTGAAATTGTCCACCATTTTGAAACACACCACCCATAACACACAACTACAAGCCGCCATCTTGGTCGCACACTCACACACGACACAAAAACTGGCCGCCATCTTGTACCCACCATGCACTGACTGACACTGGACCACCACACGACACAAAAACTGGCCGCCATCTTGTACCCACACCAAAAAGGACACAAAAACTGACCGCCATCTTGTACCCACCTCCCACACCACACGACACAAAAACTGGCCGCCATCTTGTACCCACACCAAAAAGGACACAAAAACTGGCCGCCATCTTGTACCCACACCACACTTTGTACCCACACCACACGACACAAAAACTGGCCGCCATCTTGTACCCACACCACACACGACACAAAAACTGGCCGCCATTTTGAACCCATCATGCACTGACTGACACTGGACCACCACACGACACAAAAACTGGCCGCCATCTTGTACCCACCTCCCACCACATCAATCAAAAAATCAGACCACGCCTCCCACCCCCCACCAGCCAATCACAAACACGCTTACATACCACCAATTGTGACGTCATAGTTACATCCGGGTGAAAATTCCCTCCATTTACGCGCTACCTACTACTCAGCTTTTTGTCATCCTGACAGCAACGTTGAGTCCGATCAATACTTGGATGGGTGACCGGGTGCTGTCCTGGCTCGGCTGATCAGTGTCCAGGATAATAGGAACACTGTGCACTCTCGTATCCTGGCACACATGTAGGCACCGTCGTGATATAACTGAAAAATAGTTGAAAACGACGTCAAATCCTACTTACCTTCCCACCACTCATCCTTCCATTTTTTTACGACCAGAGTTTTCCTGTAGATTACCTGAACATCATTACGTCAGAGCTAGAGCTTCATTTGAGATTGCTGAAGTATCATTATGTCACAACTAGAGCTTCGTATGAGATTAATGAAGCATCAACACATCACGAATAGAGCTTCGTATGAGGTTACTGAATCATCATTACAACACAACTAGGACTTTGTATGAGATCATCTGAGTATCTTTACAACCGAATAATAATAATAATCTTTACTTAGTGAGGGTGATGTACACAGTACACTCATTCAGCAGTAAATGCTGATCTTCCCTGTGGCCCTTCAAATACACACACACACAAACCAAGAAGCAACATACATCTTAAAGGATATACAATATAAACATACATAGATTGCGATATATACATGGACATTTAGTTTAACACATACATTTTATGTTGCCCTGTGTTTCAAACACAAAGTTTTGAAGCTTTGAACTGAAGAAGCTTGTTGTGTTTCAGGGGGTAAAGAATTCCAAAGGACCGGCCCAGAGTATGACAGACTTTTCTTAAACATTTCAGTACGTGGGAATGGGACTTTGAGAATATTGGTGGTGGCAGACCTAAGATTTCTGTATGGAGTAGGGTTATAAGTAAACAGTTGATTCATATAATCTGGATAAAACCCATTCAGTGATTTGTAGACTGTTAGACTCTTATGATACTGAACTAGTTCAAAAACAGTTTGCCATTGTAGTGTCCTGAAGAGTCCTTCTGACGGTGTGTGCTTAGGCCTGTCAAGGATAAGGCCAGCAGCAGACTTCTGGAGTTTGTGTATTCTGTTTAGCAGCTGATTTGAACAGTTTCCCCAGATACTAAGACAGTAATTGATGTGAGGAGCAATGTAGCCATTATAAAATAATAGCCTTGTGTTTTGTGGCAGAAGTTTCTTACGCTTCCACAGGACAGATAGTAACCTAAAGATAGTGGTACATACATGGTTAACATAAGATTGCCAAGACAGATTTTTATCCAGGTGAAGAGTAGTAGGTAAAGGGTAAATTGAGCCTAATTGACCTCAGAAATTTGCATATTTTGTGGAGGTCACGTGGAGGTCACACAGCCAATGAGAAGCGAGTATTTTGACCTCTGGCCAAAAAGCTACCTCCAGCACAGGAGAATTCCAAATTTGCATATCACGTGACCCAGGTCAAAGATGTATTCCTCCGCGGTGATGCGGTCATGTCTGGCGGTGATTCGGTCTGCTTCCGCGGAGAAAAAGTAGTCCCTAGATAAAATGGTCCGATGGGGTCGAGTGAGGTATCAAAGTGAAGCTTATGTGAAGAGGCATCTAATGGGCTGATGTGGGAGTGTGGTCAAAATGGCGGCGTGTGGGGTGGTCAAAATGGCGGCGTGTGGGGTGGTCAAAATGGCGGCGCAAGGGAGCAAACGAGGCGGTGGGGAGGTCACGGGGAGGAAAACCCCTCACATTACCCTAAAAAAAACCTCTAAGCCATATAATAATAATAAACATAATCTATAGGTGTTGTACCATGTTAATAGCATCAGTCTAGCATCTGTACCACCCTAGGGTCGAGCGTTTATTGTCCCGTGTATCTCCGCAGAAAATCAACAAACAAAATGGCGGCTCCAGGATAGTGTGGGGACGCCCTTTCCACATCACGGCGTCGATCATAGCGCCATCTGCACACACTGACGCAAGGGAGACAACTCGTGTGGCCCAAGGATATGGAAATAGCCGTTTTGGAGCTAGGGGAGTTACTACTGGTCCAGTGGGGTCGAGTGATGTATCAATGTGAAGCCTATGTGAGGGGGCATCTGACTGGACTAGTGGGTTTGAACTAGCGTCATTCTGCGCATGCGCGGTGGCCCAAGGGTATGGAAATAGCCGTGTTGGAGCTAGGGGAGTGACTACTGGTCCAGTGGGGTCGAGTGAGGTATCAAAGTGAAGCCTAGGTGAAGGGGCATCTGACTGGACTAGAGGGTTTGAACTAGCGTCATTCTGCGCATGCGCGGTGGCCCAAGGGTATGGAAATAGCCGTGTTGGCATGTAGGGGAGTTACTCATGGTCCAATGGGGTCGAGTGAGGTATCAAAGTGAAGCCTAGGGGAAGGGGCATCTGACTGGACTAGTGGGTTTGAAATAGCGTCATTCTGCGCATGCGCGGTGGCCCAAGGGTATGGAAATAGACGTTTTGAGAGCTAGGGGAGTGACTCATGGTCCAATGGGGTCATATGAGGTATCAAAGTGAAGCTAGGGGAAGGGGCATCTGACCGGACTAGTGGGTTTGATATAGCGTCATTCTGCGCATGCGCATAGACGTTTTGGGATGTAGGGGAGTCCCTAATGATCCAATGGGGTCGAGTGAGGTATCAAAGTGAAGCTTAGGTGAAGGGGCATCTAATGGGTTGGGTGTGCGGTAGGAATATCATTCTGCGCATGCGCAGATGCAATGTGGAGCTCTCGTCCAATCAGAAGCGAGTATTTCAAATCCGCCACGGAGCTCTCGTCCAATCAGAAGCGAGTATTTTGACCCGGTGCATTATGGGACATATCCAAGATGGCGGCACGTATGTCCAAGATGGCGGCACATCCGGTGTCGAAAACTGGCCATTTCTGTCGGGATGTGGTCACCTAGTGTCGAAAACTGGACCCTGTATGGGTCCCGCTAGACGTGTTGGATTCCCGCCCCCGCCCCGGCGCCCCGCAGCGCGCGCGCGAGTTCTCCGGAAGTGCGCGTCATCCCCGGCAGTGCGCGCGCGGACGCATGTCAGGTCAAAGGGTCACCTCCAGGTCAGACGGTCCAATGTCCAATGACACAATGTTGCGGCATCGCTATAGTCAGAGCTTGAGCACAAAAAAGGGGATTCTAGATGAACCTGGGAAAGATGGGCAGTTCCATATGGACCAATCAGCGGTCGAGAAAAAGAGCCAATCAGCGGTCGAGAAAAAGAACCAATCAGCGGTCGAACAATCAGCCAATCGAATTGGGGTACTCACCGTGTGCTTTCGCTGACGTCCGCTCCTACATCTGGGTTCTTGTACACCCGGGTAATGTTTTCTGGACATGGATGGGTTACCTTTGGCTCCATTCTAGGCCACTGATTGGCTAATACGGTGTTCAAAACCAGTTTCATGCATTATGCCCATAGAACTTATAGTCATAATCTATACGTGTTGGACGAGTCTCTTCACTCACCGAATACACGTACCTCAATGAAATGCCCGCTCCAAACCTAGACCAAAAACACGTACTTGGTCTGTAGGCTGATTTCATTGGCTCTCTATTTTTACTATAGTGCTTTTGCATTCTAACCTTGATGGGTTACCTAGAACTTATAGTCATCAACATAATCTATACGTGTTGGACGAGTCTTTTCACTCACCGTATACACGTACCTCAATGAAATGCCTGCTCCAAACCTAGACCAAAAACACGTACTTGGTCTGTGGGCTGATTTCATTGGCTCTCTATTTTACTATAGTGCTCTTGCATTTTAACCTTGATGGGTTACATTTTGGCCCCATCCTACACCACTGATTTCAGTTTGACTGAATCTCCACATTGGGCATTGATGCATTATGAATAAAACACACAAGACAGGGTTTTTTGGTGAGATCTCATTTTTTTTATTCAGTGAACAACAACAACGTGAGAACAACCACGTGAAAACTGAAGCCCAGAACAAGGGGCTTGTAATTAATTGAAGCCCAGAACAAGGGGCTTGCACATTGCAGCCCAGAACAAGGGGCTTGTAAACTTAAGCCCAGAACAAGGGGCTTGTAATTAACTTAAGCCCAGAACGGGGCTTGTACATTGAAATGATGGGCGGCTCAGTCATAGACGAGTACATCGCGGTCCTCGGCCTTGGGGTACTCGTCAAACATCTGTACGATGGTAGATAAGGGTCTTCCCCGGCATCGATGGTACAGGTAAAACAAGCAATATTGTCCGCACACGCCATTGGTCAGGCTTTGCAACGTTTGACTGTTCCAACACCACGTCTATGTGCCTTGATCCATGAAGTCTGTTAAATCGGGATGGAGGGGTGGCAGGCCGTACGGGTCAAAGTATTCGCCCTGCTGTTCTGTCAAATACACGGCCACCCAGTGTTCACCGGGCCGATCCATCGGGTCCGTGTTGAGAACGTAAGCAGCAGGATACATACGGTCTAATGGAAACACATCTCGGGCGAACACCCCTTGAAAGACCATACGTGTTTCTGGGTCATTCTCCAGCACGGAGGTTATCTGGTCTGTATCCATGTTAGGTGGAGAAGTCACACAGGACGTTGCGCGCCTTGTCCACTTGAATGATGTTGTCAAACTCGGCGTAGCAGATCACATTGACGGTGGTCGCCAGGGCTCGTGCAAAGTGGATTTCCAACCGTAAGTTGCCTTGCTTGGCCAGGGCCAGCTGATGGTCGTTCTCTAAGGTGGGGGTCAGATCGAAACAGAACAACGTGTATCCATTCGCGTAGTCCTCCCGACTGATCATATTCCCTTCGTCCTGGTTTATTTGACCGGTGGCTGTAAACAGGCTCTGATAGGCTCGAATGAAATTCCTCCGCCCAAAGTTCGGTGTTAAGGCCGTGGCTGGCATCTGTTGTCCATCCACATGCAGGGCCACAAAATTGATGCCGAAATGTTGAAAGTCAAACGGATTCTCTGGGTAGGCTCCGCTGAAACTGGTATTTTCCACACAGGCCAGGATCAATCCCTTGGGTAGTTCCCCCAGGAACAGGTTTTCTTTGTTGGCGCCCATATTTCCAGCAGGCACAGAGAACACTTTGGTTTGTACACGTCGGATAGGGTACTGGGCTGGTTTTGTTTCCAAGGCTTTCATGTGTCCCAATTGAACGGCTGGATTCGGTTTCACTTTTCGGACATACAGGACTGCGTCTTGGATGACAATCTTATAGTCCGCTGCATGCCCCTCTACGTTAGTGGCCATCAGGGCGAAGGTCGGAGGCGCCCGTATCAGTCGGATTTTGATGGGGATCTTGTTCAAGAGGTACCGGTCTTGCATGAACATGGCACCGAGGCACTGTTCGCAGTGAAAGCCTTCCGTTTGTTATATCCCCCATTGTCTACCGTGTCCATGTGCTCGGGCGTGTCCTTGTAGAATAAAGCGGTTGTCAGCTGAGATTTTTTAGCCTCTCGGCCATACGACAACAGTGTCTCGATGTAGGCTCGATAGGGGTACGTGTTGGTGGAGTCACTGATGAGTTTGTCGCTGAGAAAAATATCCACCTGCTGAAACATCGAGTGCAGCCAGAGATTCGTCGGGCCCACCGTTGCTTGGTCAGCGATTCTGGTGCCAGCTCCATTGACCACCTTGGCTTTCACATACAAGTAGGTATGGGCTAAATCCACATAGGCCGTATCCGCATTACTGATGGTGAACTCGATGGGCCCGGTTTCGTTGATGCTGGAGAGCGGGAGATGCTCCACCCATAATCCTTGTTCGACACTGGTCTGTGTGGGCGGCACGGTCCACAAATCAAATTCACTGTTGGTGGAGGGGCAGGACTCGGCGTGGATCAAGGACATGTTTTAAGAAAAGACATCCTTTGTCTTCTTCGATGTGCGTCGTCGCTGGGTCGGTCGTCGACTGGTGCGTGGTCTCGGTGGGGCAGCTCTTTTATTCCCTACGGTGCGTTGTGCTTTGGCCACCAAGACGCCTCCCGCTTCTTTGGCCCGCCGTTTCAAGGATTCTTTGGGTGCCGTACCCCCCAAGACATCACCGGCCACTTGCAGTCCACTGCGTACCGCTTGTTTGCCGATTGCTTTCACCCCACGCGTCACCAAGGGCAGGAACGTTTTGACGATGCTGCCGAGTATGTTCCCCAGTCCATGTCCTCGTTGCATGCGTGCACCGCTAAAGACCGGAAAGCCACCCCCGGCCTGTTGGGCATAATAGTCCATATAGCTGCATGCATCGCACTCGTAAGGTACTTTCATTATGCAAAGTGGGGAGCACGTGCTTGTCGAAAATGAAGTGTCAGCACCACTTTTCCTCGTTCGAATGCCACCGGTCGTCCCGTGTCATCTCTTATATCCACCGTGATCGTGTTGATGTCAGTTTGTCGTACGGGCAAGTAGAGCATGTGGGTGAAACTGTGGGTGACTTGACCTCCATACGTCTTTTTAATGGGGACCACCCGTAACAGAGGTGTGTTGATATCGCCCACGATGTGGTTGTCCACCACGTCCGAGTAGACCTAGAGTCCGTACATACCCGACTTTATATCCATCGGCATCTCGCCATGGTGTTCGGTGGGACCAGCGAACGTCTTTAGATCGAAACCCAGCATTTGCTGTAGGATAGGACTCAGTACGACACTGGCCTTGCCGGTGACGATAAGCTCTGCCTTGTCGTTGTGTGCGTTGTAATCGAAGTCCACGTGATTCTTGAAGGAATAGGCTTTGATGGGTTTTGAAGTATTCGTCACCTCCCGTAGAGCCTTATAATGCAACAGTCTTGACAGCCCACCCATGAACTCTTTGGGGGTATCGTATTGGCCTTCGGGCAGGGTGAGTCGGGTGTTTTTGCCTTCGTAGGTCACCTCGTACCAGACTTCATTGGCTCGCACGTTGTACCATGAGTAAGGGTACTGAATATCCACGAGGCCACATTCCCACCGGCCAGGTAAATGTAATGGTTGCGGTAACTGGGTGACGTACTTGGCCACGGTGTTGTCAGGAAACACATCCAGCGAACTGTTACTGGGTAGGGTGAGGTAAAACATGGCGACTGAGCTGTCCTGCTGCTGCTGTTGGTTTTAATAGGTGTTCCAGGCCTTGGGCGGTTGTGTCCGGCGTCGTGTTCGTCGCGTTGACTTGCTACGTGTCACGGCTCTGGAGATGTGGGGTGTCCTGATCGAGGGTGGTTTTTTAAAGGTCTGAAAAGAAGGTGCCCGTTGTGGTGGTGGTGGAGTTTTGGGGGGTGACTCCGGTTCCCAGTCGGCTTCCCAAGGTTGTGGTGAGAGTCGTGGTGCACGAGTCGGTGAGTCACGCTGCATAAAGGCCCAGCGGTGGGGTTCCCCACCAATTCCTGTGGTACATGCATGTCTTTCAAGCCTTGAGCGAAGACCTCCCATCCTCGAGGATCCGTGTGCGACCTGCGTTGGCGCATCAGATCATTCACTAAATCCGTCATGTGGGTCCCCGGGACCACCTGATTCTGTACCAGGAGTTCGCCTTTATCATTCCAAGTCATGTTAGGATTCTGTTTCATCCGTTGTAATACCAGGCCAGCTTGTTTCTTGAACGAGGCAGGTACACTCTTCAGCACTTCATCTTCCACCCACTGTGGGGCTGTGGGGGCTACCCCACCCGGCTGTTGGAACGGTGCTGAGGTCGGCGGTCTGTCACGTGGTGGTGGTGGTGGTGGTGGTGTGGTGGTGCTGTTGCTGGGGTAGACAGGGTTTTGTATTGGTCCATGAACGTCATGTACCGTTGAAGCGTCTCATTGTACCGTTGTACTTTCTCACTGTCGCTTAACCCCGGTTTTTGTAAGATCTGTTGCATCTCTTCATCGAGCGTGTTGATGGTCTTCACGTAGGTGGGACAGGGTAGGGCGATTGGAGGTTTTGAAACTGTGGTTCGACGAGGACCATTTCTTTCGTGTGGTTCATTGTCGGCCAAAGAGTCCACCCAAAACTGGGCCCAACACGGAAGCGGCCAACGGTGCTAAGATGGCCTCGAGAAAGCCGCCTTTCTGTAACACCTTTTTCTTTTGTGTTTGAGAGACTCGCTTCTGGACAAGGGTTCGAAGACCTGTGTTATGCTTGGTCAACTTGGTCTTCTGAGCCGGAGTCAGTGGTACGTTGCCTTTTAACAGGTTGTACCCTATCTCGCACAGACAGCGTACAAGGTCAGGGTCCGCAACCCGTACAATGGTTCGGACCAACTCGGGTGGGGCCGTCTTCAATACACGGAGCGTCGGGGCGTGCTTCCGTACTCGCGCAGACATCATGTACAACTAATGCTAGAACCCACAACTCTCCTCTTTTTATCCATTTCCGGCTACCTCCTGAATATTGAACAGAGACAAAGTCAACCATGATGTGGTATCCATTCTTTTTATTATCCCCATCATCAAACACACACACACCATTTGAGGGGTTGGGTGACCCGCGCATCCGTCTCCGCCATGAGATCATCCAGAACCACCAAGGTGTCGGGTTCCAAATCGGCCAGGTTAGGTAGGCCTTCCACGAACGTGATATGGGGCATTGCTGCATACGGTGCCTGCCATTCTCCGTAACGCCACACGACTCGGGCAATGGGTGGGGTGATCATGCTGTCGGCGTGTTGAAGGAGCTTCCAGACGAAGTGCATTTTGCCGGAGCCCGTCGGTCCTGCGATGACGCAAGTGAAGGGATGCTGCCACCGAGGGTCCATGGTTTGAGCTGTATGCGCTGTCGTGGTAACCCGCTCTTGTAAATTTGGTACGAGTGAACTGGGGTGGTGGTGGGTACAACAACAACGTCGATGGCCGTTGTCGATGGGGGTTCACTGTGAGTGATGAAATCCGGTGGGTTTCGAGACGTAGTGGGTGTACTTGGTGTAGAGCTCGATGTGGACTGTATACTTGGTGTGGAGCTCGATGTGGCTTGTACACTTGGTGTAGTAGTGATGACTGGGCTCGTTTCGATCACGGGGTTGACTGGTGTAGAGAAGGTCTGTAGACTGGTATAACTGGTGTCTGGAGTTCTAAGTGGTTTAAGTAGAGTGCTGAGATAGGCTACGTCGTAAAACACTCCTCCGTACAACCCACTCAGCAGGATTAGCACTATGACCACAAACCCACTTGCGCTTTGCGCGTTTTGGGAGACGCTGTGTTCAGAGGCAGCTGCTGTTGGCCCATAGCGCCGTGTTCATTGTCGAACGTGGAATGAAGGATGATGGTAGTGGTGTCTGACTTTATAGTCGTTTCACCTGGTTGGCCGCGACCCAGGAGTTGAAGGAAGTATCCCAGCCTTGCCATTTGACGAAATGAAACAGTTTCGGCGTTCGCTGCGATTGCCTGGGGTACAAGACACGGCGGATTTGGGCTTCATTGCGTTGGGTGACAGTAATGGGGGCTCTCTCTATACTCCGGTGATAGGCTCGATTGTAACCACTCACAAGTTTCGGGAGAGCATCGATGTACCGCCTTGTATTCTTATAGGTGAAATATTTATACATGCGGTCTTTGAATGTCCTGTTGCACCTTTCCACAACGGAAGCCTTGGCCTCGTTGTACGTGTGGAAGAAAAACACCTTCTGGGCTTTCAGAAACTGTTGGAACGGTCTGTTGAGGAATTCCGTGCCTTCGTCGGTTTGCAAATACAAGGGTTTGCGCCCGGTCTTGAAGATGTCCTTGAACGCCGCTATGAGATTCGCACCCGTTTTCGTCCGGATGGATACCACCCACGCATACTTCGACAGGACATCGATGCACGTCACGATATACCGATTCCCATCGTTGTGTTTGGCAAAGGCGCTCATATCGACCAAATCCGCTTGCCACTGGGCATCTATACCACCCACGATGACCCGGTTTCGTAGAAAATGGCGACGGACAGATCGATGCAAGGTATACTCGCACTTGAGCACGTTGTATCCCATGGGGTTTGGCCGCTCGATAGAGTTACAAGCGTCTAGTCCGTCATTCATAATCCAGCCGTCGTCCATTAGAGAATATCCGCGTCCATAATCCAAAGACCTATTCCATTTCCATATAACAGTATTAGCACCAAAAAGACAAAGGTATACATAAACATAGGCTTGTTTCCTGCAAGAGAGAAGCGGTCAACAATTTTCAATGATGCCGGCAAGACATCATGATGTTCCAAAATATCAAATCCGTATCGCTGATCAGTATTCTTAATCCATAATATTCGTTATAGAGTCGTCATCTAAAAATGATGTACCGACAATGCACTATAGGCCGCCAGACTGTCGGGACTGTAGTAAAAGTTATCCAACACCTTCTCCCAGCTCTTCATGGTGACAAATGATGATGGACCCTGGCTCTATCGTTTATTTATAACGGTATATCTTGGGCCGGAGTTTCTTCCTGATTTTCTTCGTTGGCTTCTGCCAGTATATTGTCCATGGTAAATAACCAGTCCAACTCGTCTGATGACCGCTCTTCCCCCGTAAGCACTTGATCCACATCTGCCACGGCATCTTCCAATGCAGACCATAGAACAGGGTGAAGGGTAAAATGCACTGTACCCCCATCTAGCCTAGCCAATTGAGCAAAGAAGGGGCCGCGTCGGATGTACACATCGTGACACAAGTGGATGAGATCGCCGTCCAGTTCACCAGACAACACCCGTTTGAATTTGGTCCAGCCCTCCCGGGACAGACGAATGTTAGCCGGGCACGGTTGTGTAGGGTCTGCATCACAGATGTCTCCCACCTCCTCCATGATATCGACCTTATCCGCATAGACGTGCAGGAAAACCTCGGGGGTCAAGCTGAGATACGCCCGTACTGGCTCCGTCATGATCAGTACGTGAATGGTACAAGATTTGACTGTCTCGCGTATTCATAGGGAGAACCCCGTGAAATCAAAGGATAGGGTGGTCATGTCCCTGGACTGACAGTCTAGCCGGATAATCAATGGCATCGTCATCTGCCTCCGCTTCATTGCTAGGTTTGGTAATTTGTTCATTGGGTTCTGCCGCCGCTTCATTCAGGGCACGAGCCCAGCCCAACTGAACAGCTGACCGTTCGTCCGGTGTAAACAGCTGGTCCACAATAGGCAGCACTTTCTCGAAGGCTGTCCACAGATCGGGGTCTAGGGTGAAGCCTCATGTAGGGTCTTGGTAACGGCCCAGGCGTGGGAAGAAGGGTCCACGGTGTACGTAGATGGCATTGTCTATGTGGATGAGGTTTCCGTCGAGCTCACCGCTCAACACCCGTTTAAATTTGGTCCAGCCGTCACGGTGTAGCGTAACCTTATACGATACGACCTCAGCGTGCGACCAGCAAACATCTCCACGGTCTTCAACGATGGTGACTTTATCTTCATAGACGTGTGCCCCCACCAGGGGTGTAAGGGGAAGGATGGCTCGTAGGACTGGTGATATGTTTGACCCAACGACGAACGGTGAATGACACACACTCTGACTGTCTCTCGAATTTATGGTCAGGTCCCTCGGTGACATGGTTGACCCAATGCCGACCGGTGAATGACGCACACTGTGACTGACCCTCGTATATATCAGTTGCACATAAGCGCATCGTTGGAGGCTCTGAAGAGCTGTTCTTTTTCTGTCGCTGTCATTGCCACAGCGTCTGGGTCAATAGGGCAAAGACCATTACTAGGCCAACGAGCCGTAGCTGGTTCCGGCGTGAGCGTTCGTGGTCCATAGTCTGGGCATCAAGGATGGCTGTCATAGTCCAGTAGTGGTGAGTGATAGCACACCTCTCCATCGAGTGCACTCTGTCGAGGACCGCTTCTGTGCAAATATGGATCGAACCACTGCTCGGTAATCCGTGAGTGAATTAACCACGGTCGCATGCTGTAAAATGCGAGTCGCATAGGGATGGGTCTCCGTCATGGCTGTGCAACCGTAGGAATGTGGGGTGTGGGATCCAGAGGGACGTGTTTTATAGACCATGTCACACATGCGCACCTATACGTAGCTCTACGGGTGTAGTCCGTGATACGTACTATTCTGGTTGGTTAGTCCAAAAAGAGAGCAACAACAACAACAAAGATTACAGGTCAATCCTTTATTATCCCCTCCATCACAGTACATCCTCGCTGGAGGAACCGCTATGGGTGTGTTTACATGCGGATTTTAAAGGTTAAAAGTTAAAGCTCATGTCAGCGGTTAAGGGTAAAGACCAGAAAGACGGCGAGTGGAGACTCGTGCATCACCTATAGATTAAGTTTTTTACTATAAGTTCCATGGTTTCATGTATTTTTTCGTGCCAATACGGTTCTGGGGAAAACTGGGGGTTCCCCACTGGTCATTTAACATGGATAAATAGATGGTAATACTGTCGGAGACCCTCCTCTTTACATGGATGCTTCGGAAGGGCGGATAAAGGCTATCTATTGTCCCGAAGAGGGCCGAGCCTTGCCGGAAGGGGGACCTTTGACCTTTTGACCTGGATGTGACCTTTTGACCCGAAATTCATCCGCGCACTTCCGGTGATGCCACACACTTCTGGACAACCCGCGAGCGCGCTGCGGCCCGGGCGGGGCGGGCCGGGCCGGGCCGGGGAAAACCCGGACCCTACGTCTAAGTGAAAATTGGAACTCTTCTGCGTTCGGAGGTAGTTTTAGTGAAACCGGAAGTGACGTCACACACTTGCGCAGACCCAGCACAATGAATGACCCGGATGTAAAGAAGTCCCCGTTTGAATGAACAGGTCAGTACATGCATTCCTATCATTCAAAATAACCTTGAATTATCACGTCATCTCTCCGTGATGGGAAGAATCAGAACCCAGTCAGTACATGCATCTCATAGTCCCAGGTCACGTCCGATTCACGCAGACCGGAAGGGGTAAAGTCCGTGTTCCGTTTTTTATATTTTTTCTGGAGAAACTTTTACATGCACCCACCCATGCACCCAGGCGCTGATAAGCCCGGGGACCGATATTAGCCCTTTTGGATAGGGCTGATAGGAGTTGTCCTCTATTGTAGGGGTACAGTCCGTGTTCTGCTTTTTATATTTTCGGGGCAAATCCTAATTTTACATACACCCACTCCCCCACTTTCTCAGCAGGCCCCGATAAACCAGGGACCGATATTAGCCCTTTGGGATAGGGTTGATAGGAGTTTTTCCCTATTTTAGCGGTGAAGTCCGTGTTCCGCTTTTTATATTTTCGGGACAAATCCTAATTTTACATACAACCACTCCAGGCAGAACCCGATAAGCCAGGGACCGATATTAGCCCTCTGGGATAGAGTTGATAGGGGCTTTCCCCTATTTTAGAGGAAAAGTCCGTGTTCCGCTTTTTATATTTTCGAGACAAATCCTCATTTTACATTCATCCACCCATGGCTTGCAAAGTCCCTACATGCACTCCTAATCACGTGACCGCCGCTTGATGGAAAAAACCCGGAACCAAGTCAGTACATCCCATACGGACCTCACCAAAAAGACACAACCTGTAACCATCTCGGTCATCAATACCACGTGATGATGAAATCAATACCACGTGACTTCGTCAGCCAATCAGCTAAAGTCTACCGACGTCACCCCAACGTAACCCGCCATTTTCGAGTCATGTGATGATCTACTTGTTCAAAATTACAGATCTACCACACCTCTTGGATGATACGAAAGTTATTCATACCTATATATTTTGTAAGCCCAGGCAATATCTGTTTCCGTGGTATGTATGAAAACCTGTAATTTATCAGAGTTTTCGAGTCTGTTCTCCGCCGGATGAAGGCCGAACAGAATCCGGTAAAACACCGGATATCGCTCCGCGATAATGGAGACACACGATTCGCAAGCCATCTTATGGATGGCGAAGTGTACGCAAATGCAAAAAGACACGGACGTACACGAAAAGACACGGACCTCACCGGAAAGACACGAAGGTGAACGACATTGTAGGGAAAAACCTCACAGACAGGTCAGTACACGCATTCCTATCATTCAGTATAACCTTGAACTATCACGTGATCTCCCCGTGATTCCCCAAATACAGTACATGCATAGGTCACGCCCGATTCACGCAGACCGGAAGTGACGTCATACACATGGGCACTCCACCTGATGGAAAAACCCCAGCCCTAACATGTCTAAACATCATCCAAGATCAAAGACGAACTGAAAGGATACAGGTCAACTCAAGTGCACTCATTGACCTTTGACCTCTTATTATGCAAATTTCCGAGGTCAAAGGTCAATAATAGGGTTAATGCACCCTATATACTACTCACATATCCCCATCTCAAGTACTTCACATCCTCAAGCCAAATGCGCCGTCTGTCGACTCAGCCCTTCCTGCATTAATGCAATATCAATGGACAAACTTAAGTAAACAGTATATGTGGCCGGAATGCGGCGATAGTCTCTGGCTCATATCTAGTGGAGAACTCTTTTCGTATTAGGTTATTACGTGGCAATCATGGTAATACATGCACTTGTACCAGGAAATTACTTTGGTACACATCTTGTGTTTCACTTACATGATGCAGGGTCCCCCAGAGCCAGTGTCGTTCTCTGCTGGGGAACTGTAGAGCTGCTTTTCTCAGGGCCAAGACGTTCCTCAGATATGGTAAGACATGACTGAGCACCCATATCACTGCCACGCTCAGCAAAACGCTGACTACCGTCTCCAGTGAGCTCAAGGACATCGTAGTCAAGATTCTGTCAACTACGAAAAACATTCATTTTTTTTATTCTCGATAACAGTTTTAAATTCTAGCTTCAGAGTTATCCAGTGAGAGAATAAAGAGGGATGCGTGTAGCCGGTTGTCTTGCATCCCTCATAATATAACCATCAGCACGACAATTGCATCCATTATTTTGTTTCCTGGACAGTAATCGTAAGCCGTTTTTCATGTAGCGTTCTCTTTCACCACTTCTGAAAATTCCGTATTTAAAAGTAACACAACGGAAAGAATTCTTTTCAATTGTTTTAAATTTCAAGTTGAGTACAAAATCGATCTATAGATGTGTGTTAAGGTCCAAGCCTTCAAATGCACACTAAGAAAATCGTAGTGATGTCTAGAAGCTCTTTCCGTTTTTTTTACCTTTAAATCCGGAGTCCGTTATATGTTTCGCTGTCCGTTTTATGATCAACACTACAACACCACTAGCGAAAAACAAAAGTAAGGCACGCGTCCAAATTTGGACTGGCGAAAGCAAAAAGATGTGTATTTAAAATTAAAAACGGGTGTCCCCACTATGCAGGAATGTTTCGATCCGTCCCCACTTGTAGGGTAGAAATACGGGTTTGGTTATTTCAAGTGCTGTGCAAATCTGAACTAGTTTGGATGGGTCATAGAAATCCTGGGGTTGTCCAGATCACAAACCAGTAAGAGTTTTCTTAAATAGCCTACAAATAAAGAAGTCTCACTTGTATGGTCATCTGCAGAGGTCCCCGCTTTACACCCTTGACAAACATATGTTTGCGCGCGCAAGAAGTGTGTGTGTGTGTGAGGGGGGGGGGGGGGCGCAGGAGGGGTCGGGGATAGTGTCCATGAGCAGATAAGCGGTACAGAGAATAGATCGGGATCATTCAAGCTACACAATTAAACCTTCTGTTAAACGATTATTCGGCTGTATTGTTATTGTTTCGCTGAATATTGTAAAACAACTACGAGATACAGAAAGTCGATTCCATCACGTATTCTCAAGTATTTGCCTCCTCTGTACAAATCCATTCGTATTTAATCTCAGAACAGTACGCATAAACCGCGAAAGCAAATGCTTGTAAAATGGCTATATTCTTACGCGCGCCGTCAGGACAACAGGCGCGCGTACTTTCGTCGAAACAACACAGTTATTCCCCTTGTTTCTTTTCAAATATCTATATCGTCTAGTGTCTGTCAACGCCATATTATTTTAATCTAACAGCTTTCTCTTAACATTTCAACAATATGTGTTCTATGAACTCTGTGTTGCATTATATTTCGGTATATCAATTATATATAAATGCTATATCAAAATATTAAATTTGAACGGTGTATTTCTGTGAGTAAGGGTGCGTGCGTGTGTTTGTGTGTGTGCCATTACTGGATCCTCTTTGCTGCCCCTTTTCTTTCGAATACTAGATTATGAATGTGAACAACAACGGTAATGGTTGCTATAGTCAACTCATGTCCTTAGGCTGTTTATGTCGTGTTTGGGAGGATACACGTATGGGGCAGGAAAGAGGTTTGAAGAACTGAACGTAATGTATTGTAATTTGGATTTTGTTTGAATATCGTGAAATAATCAGACCATATAGCTATCCGAAACTAATGCAAAAATGTACAACAATTGAAGATATTAACCTGATTAAAATCATTTCTGAACTTCGCGAATTATTGATGCCGGTGTGATGGATGCCCTGGTGATTAGTGTCTCTTTTCATATCCTTTTCCATTGCAACCAACGGCGGACACTTGTCCCCAATGTGAAGAAATGTATCCTAGCTGTGTTAGAAGATAGGGGCCCGACAATCTTAGCCACCGGACATTCTTAGCCTTCACACAGGTACACAAGATCTCAATATTGAAAAAACCCCGGGTCTATAGTGAGATCAGATGTAGCCTACACTAGTAATCACCTATCTCCAAGGTACATTACATTCTGTAGGAGAGTTGTCAATATCAGCTCGATATATATCATATCCCCATAGTTAATGTACATGTAGGCCCATTACAACAGCTTAAGTATACGTATTTCTACAGCTTACAATTTGAAGGTGCCGGTGCAGACTATGCCCATAATATCTAACCCAGTTCTAACGTTGACAGAGTAGGAAATAACTGATTTAGATTACATCTCGTCACGGTCTCGCCAGTGACATACATTTACACTCATTTCTATAGCATACAAGTTTATCATGGGGCCGATAGGGAATGCATATTTTTGAACAAGATTTTTATCTCCCTGACCTCAATCAATGCTTGAGTGAGTCTAATCTCATTACATACGGAATACGTACCTGAACACGGTGCGGAATACGGTATTGAGTGGTTAGCCCAAGTTTAGCATTGATTGAGCTGGAAATAAATGATTCCAAGCAAATCTTCTCATCAATATTCATGTGATTCTGTGACATTTTTTTTGTGTCATAAAAATCGGAGAGACCAAAGGCATGAATCCTAACACACTGATATAGGCCTACAATTTGCCTGGTCCTTAACAACAATATAACAACAACAACAACAACAGCTTTCAGGTCCAGCCCCTCAATGCATTTAAGGGACTAGACCTGAAACATGAGCATGGGCTGCTATGATACACAACCTCGCACACCCATTCCCACCCCTAGTATAATAATTCCCTGACATACCTGACGTGTACAGTTGTTGTCGCCCAGTTACGCAAGTTTAACAGACATTCAATGTGATATGTATTTACCGAAGTGTTGATACAGATTCCTCTTCGGACCTCGCTCAGGGCGCTGAAATCTCTTCACTCAAGCGGAGACCCGTCGGTGCAACAACCTTTGACCCCGGACCTCGCTTCCTCGCTCGTCAGCCAAGGCCACCTTGTCACATCAGTGTTCAGCTGCAGTGCTCTCCGCAGGGGCTAGTAGCTCTGAGCTTAGGCGGAGACACCGCGACCTCTCAGCTGAGGACAGGGTTGCTTTAAAAAGCCACACTACGGGGCCGTATATACAGAATAAAGCCGGCACATGTGTGTCTTACAGTCGTAGGCCCACTCAAGCGAGTAGCCATGCATCACTATAACTATAACAGGGGGGACAATATTTTCAGCAAAAAAAAACAAAAAACGCGCACGATACAAAACCAAACAAAAACAAGATGGAGAAAGAAAACAAAAAACGATAAAGCGAAAAAAACAACAAAAAAAGATATCTATGTTCGTAGCAGGGTTTACTTTCCAATAAGCATGAGGGAAACACGAAAAAAATTTAGCATTCATGTGGTGAACTTTGTTCGGCTCTCTAACAATTAGAAAAAGTCTGTACATTATTGCAGAATCTTTCAAAACAGGGTTATACCATGCACCAAGCGCTTCCGGTGAAAGTTTGGGGAAACATACCGCATGATGATAGCAAAATACGAGCGTAGCGTGCAAGATTTATGGCGTAACGTTTCGTAACTGTGTTCAATTCCGCTTAACCGGGGGCTCGGGACCGTATGAACTCATATATTTTAAGATCCCCATGGTGTTCATATGAACAACCACGATCAAAGCGTGACAGATACAGCATATTCTAGATAACGACTTTACAACGACAATTATATGGATTAAGAATATTGATCCGATACGGATTTGATGGTTTTGGAACTACTGACTCTTCTCTCTTGCATTTGTATATACTATGATTGTTTTTCTTCTTGAATTTGGTGGTAATCCTGTTATATGAATTAGGTATTTGGATTATGGACGCGAAAATTCTGTAATATTAAATGACGGACTAGACGTTTGTATTTCGATTGAAATGATATTTAATATTTAATTTATTTATACTTCCGAACATGATCATTTATTTGGCGATGAATATTTGAAAAAAAAAGGTTGTGCGAAACAACAAAACGAGCAAAACAAATAGAGTTTGTACAGGCGAAGATTTCTTGTTTTATTGCTCGGAAATACGCTACACTGTCCACAACATATGGTCACTGCGACCATATAAATCATGGTTGCCTAGGGTGCGACCATAAAAATGATGGTCATGAATATATAGTCAACGGGGCGCGACCATAAAAATGATGGTCACCAATATCTGGTCAACAGTGTTGATCATAACTTTTATTGTCGAATCTATATATCGACCATCATTTATATGGTCATTTTTCCGACCCACATTTTCATGGTCCCTTTTTATGTGTTGAACGAGTTGCAACCATAAAAATGGTGGTCGCATATATAGTTTGACAAGCATTTATATCGTCACTTTTTCGAACCCCATTTTTATGGCCATCTCTATTTTTGCTTAATGAGTTGCGACAGGGACGGTGCAATACATTTATTTTATTGTCCCTGGTTGCGACCATGAAAAATCTTGTATGGGCACATTTTTAGCCATTAATTTTGTGGTCGCTGCGGTAAGTGTTCTGTATAATTTAAATTGTAAAGCAGGGTAAGCACTCCGAAGAATGACAAGCAATTCATTGTGACTCAATACTTCGGTATATGCCTTCCACAGGCCCTCAAAACAAGAGTTTTTTTGAGGGGGGGGGGTTTGAAGGTGGTATGAAAGTGAAGTGCCGAAATATGGGGTCTCTATATATAACCCCATGCTTTATATATTTTTATTTAAAGCATGGGGTTATATATAGAGACCCCATATTTCGACACTTCATCGTAATACCACCGTCTCCCCCCCCACGAATCTCTTGTTTTGAGGGCCTGTGATTCCTTCAAACCATCATCAGAAGTACTTTTACAGAGAAACCTAACGGTATATATACAGGTAAGGTGTTGAAATCGTCGGTTATGAATGAACATATATGGTTCTAAAAATGCCATCAATGTTAATTATGTACAATATAAACAGTTTTTGTGGCATTACATAAAAAGATACATGATAGAAGGGATTAACGGTATGTGGGATTAAACAGTAAGCAGTGACGGCAATAAACAAAGACCCAGTTAAGGCTGACAGGTGTTTGTATATACACACTAGGGAAGTGACCAGTTCAATATAATATACATTTGTCAGATTTTATTGTTTTATCAATCAAACAAAGCTAACTGTTTTGAAGCTTTCAGTCCATTATTTAATTGTGGCTTGTTGCTGTTAATTGGAAACGCCTGTTTAAATAGTAATTCTGACCAATCCTGGTCAATTGACAGAACAGCCGATCTGTTTTCCCGCTGTTACTTCCGCTGTGGCGATTTGACTTCGCCCAGCCTGGTACCCTAACTCACTGTTACATTACTTACATATACCAGTTTGCTAGGGAACCTCGGAGAGCCTCGTTCTGCGTTTTGCTTTAAACGTGGCAGTCGTTGGCCGTTTAGGGAGTTTATATTTTTGTGTTCCAACCAGCAAAGTTGCTTTTGTGTGTCAAATTCTTAATGTACGGCCGTAGTGATGTAGGACTACAAGGATTCGACCACTGAGGCATATTAATACGGTAATAACACGGCAAAAGTGAAGAGAGAGAGAGAGAAGTCGCTGTTTGAACAACAACAACAACATCAAGTTGAACAACTGTTACAACGGAACACGGCAAGTACCAGTAAGTTTATATACCTAGATGAACAGGTCAGATAAAAGGACTAACTGTATAGTCTATTCACTTTGGATATTTTATATATTTTACTCCTGTTTGTCCCAGATAATATATCCGAGCCGTTTTTGTCGATATTTCGGGGACAATTTATCGTACAACATTGAATCTTCACACAGTATGTACATGTAAACTAAAAAATACTATTTTTTTCCCCCATATTTTATTGAAATATGTTAAGAATGGACAAAAATGACCAAAACCTATCATGATATTTTGGGACCACGATGATGTAAATGAAAATGGCAAGTCGGTCGTAAAAGCTCCACGGAGCTTGTGTTTGCTATGTTCCTTGTACTAATGTACACCGACTCTAAATAAAATTTACTATGACTATGACAATGGCATACTCGATGTCAAGATCAAGCGCAAATTGCGGGATTTGAGAGCCAGTGCCTAGTTAATAAATCAAGTTTAATTGAGATACCCATAATCTAATCTGCTAGCCTGTGCACCGCATAAAAAACAGACCTCTGCTCTGGGTATTCTGACCCTGCCATGTGTGTGCATGCTAGGAGAATTTAATCTAATTTATTTATCAGTTCATGCATCTACCTTCATACAACTTTGATATGACTTTGAGATGGAATTATGCCATCACATGCCATTTTATTTACAAAATAAATTTCCGTGAATGTCATTTGAAGCCATGTTTCATTTTTGAAATATTAATGTGGCTAATTTGAATGATTAGTCGCATTAAACGAAGTAATAAGCTGATGTGAAAATCATGGAACAATCGATCCATGCAGTTCAGAGTATGAGTAGATATCCACATTTTCCATAAATATATAAAGCCTGAAGTTGACATAGCCCTACCTCGATCAAGGTATTTTCCCCAACTTGTCCAATACATTGTCTCCGAAATATCGCTTAAAACATCTCGGATATATTATGTGGGACAGACAGTAGTTATTCTGTTCGTATAGTATAATACTACTGCTGTTTTTGTCAGGGGAAAAGTACTAACTGGGATATATATCCCAAATGCGATAAAATATCCATGTCAGAAGTAGAATATTCATGTTTCAATCAAGCTGGCACATATTGCTAGTTATTCTAGCCGTATAAAGGCATACAACAGTGGTGAGTGATGAGAAGTATACAGCAACAACAACCGGAAAAAATAATGCACATAATCGCAATATCACAGAGAATGATTTTGGCGAGTAAAAGTCAGCAAAATTATACAATCGCATTGGCAGATTTGTGAAGAAGATTCTATCTTGTTTTTGTAGTTTAGCTGCCGAAATTCGCCATTATGAGTTTAGTATGAGAATTAGTCACAATATCTCAATTAGGATATATTTCAATACCCAAACTTGGATTTAATATCCCAAGTGGGATATATATCCCAGTTAGTCCTTTGCTGTGCCCAGTATACGTTTTTACTGTGCAAATCGGTCAAAATATCTCAATTTGGACATATTTCAATATGGGGGCGGGGGCATAATATTTTGAGAAATGTATTTGATTCAAATTTTTAAAGGCCAGGCAGTGTGTTGTATGTTTCATCCCTCATGAAATCAATTGTCAGTATCTGTGCTTGTTTTGGTTCGAGAGATGCCCTAGTGTCGTTCCCCTCTGGGAAGAAAAAAGAGGAATCAGTCTCACACAATGTTCGTTCAGGCCAACGGACACAGTTAAGCAAGCAAAGCAACCTTGTCAGTGGCACAGCAGAGAGTGTACACATAGAGGCCATTCTCAAGTCAAGCGCTAAACCACAATATATATCTTTGTGCGGGTTTTTTTCAATTTTAATCATATATCCAATCCAATATATATAAAAAAATCTTTGCGATAACTTCATTTTTGAGAGAAATGTAATATTCTACTTCTGACTAACTTAAGGAGGTGTACTTTTACCGTTGATTCATTGGAATGTTTATACTCTGTTGTAGATGGTTGAACTGTCACCTGGGAGCAGTGTATATGTATACCAGTACCAACAACAAATGCAAAACACCTTTTAGGAGAATGAAACAGTCAAAATCTGATGTTTGATGAACACACTCTTGACGATATGGCAATGGAAATCTGCCGGCAATAACTAGTAACATCATATAGGAGGAATAAAGGGTGAGCAAAACTTTACTCTGTGAACTCCCATACTAAATTTATAACGCCTGCACATCATTCTATTTCCATAAAGAGGTTGTCACGTCATTTTGTAGATATTCAGCAAATAATATATTATGATACAAATTATTTAGTAGCCGAGATTACCTATTGCAGAAAACACATTCATTATTAATACCATGTGCATTGGAATCACATTTGTGTCATCGGAAGAGCTGCCTGAGCCTTGTGAATCAGAAATACCCCTCTAATGATGTTTTTCATTCATTTCAGCTTTCTGTACAACACAATCGACAGCACAGCTTGTGTGGTCAACTGGACAATGGGATAGAAGAGCCGCAAGTGGAGGACTGTGGTGATCATTGTTGATTCACTTGCTCTTTACCATGTCTACATGAACTCAATTGGCAGAGATCATCTAACATAAGTCGCTATTCACAGTCACATATATAAACAAGTGATTTTATTGAGATGGGAGTTGAGGTGAGAATGTATGGTGCCTCTTTCATGTAAAAATCACATGACGAACAAGAACAATAGTCTGTCTGGATACAAGCACAAAGGACTGTAAATAAGAAAGTAGTGACAAACCACGCACGAAATAAATGAGCAGGATGTTTATATGTTACTGTAAAAAATGTTTTAATAGTGCTGATGTGGTGAAATGAGAGTGTGTGTTCCAGATTTTATCTATTAATCACATGACTATAGTTTAACAATAGTCTGCCTGGATACAACAATCATGGACTGTACATAAGACAATAATTAAAGAATTGCCAAATCACAGACTAACGAAGGAATGTGAACAAGAAAGCATGGTCAAACCATAGACTGTAAATTTGGTAAAGAAGTAAGCGGATATATCTATCAATTTACATTTTTTTATATGTTTTAATAGTGCTAAATACGTAATGTATGTCAAAGAATAAAACTAAAGTATTTTGCGGAAAACAATCTGATTTATTGAAGTTTATAGTGTACTACTCTTCGCCATGACTTGACTGCACCTCGTAACTACACTTGCCCATGGCTTATGCCTTATCAGTACCTTCTGTAGCAACCCGACGGTACCTTAATGGTACCTCCAGCTATAAAATGGCTCACCATGCCTTGCACAAGACCCTGTACCTTGAGTGTACCTCTGGATGAACCCTAATTGCGCCGTGCTCTTCGACTGGATTTATCCCAATGTACCTATACTATACCTTGATGGTCCTTAGCGATACCTTGTTACAGTGCCTTATTGATACCTTATTCAAGCGAGGTACAGTCAAGGCGTCGTTAACATTTTTGGAATGTACCTTATATCTGTACATTGCCCATGTTGAATCAAATGGCCAATTTGGAGGTACGGATAAGGTATATGCCTTAACTGTACCTGTCCTGTATGTATGTTGAATCTATGGCCTGTACCTTATTGAGACCTTCCTGATTCCTTATTACTGTGAGGGTGACAGGTCGGAAAGGTCCATTGGCTGTGACCATAATTTTGCTTGAGCGAGCATATATTGTATGGTCAACTTGACCATATAATTCACTGTCGAAGTGACCATAAAATATCTGGTCGCCTGGTGACCAGATCTTTTATGGTTACTCCGACCATAAGTTGTATTGTCAGATAGTGACCATAAAACATATGGTACGTCGTGTCTATACTATAACTTTTATGGTCGCGGGCAACCATATTTTTTATGGTCGGTTCGACCATATCCTGCTAACAGTGTAGAACGCGTCTACGGCCATGTAAGACCTCTGAAGCTTCGGGGGCCTAGGCGGCCCCTGGACCCTCGCCTATTGTGTTGTGATAGTGGCCCCTCCAATCTCAAAATGCTTCCGCCGTGCCTGTTTTACACAAATTGTGTCTTGATTAGCTATTATCCCAAATTCTATAACACTTACACCTATTACACATTGATAACCGTGCAATTGTTAGACGATTTAGCACGGTTAAGAACTTTGTGACGCATGAAATCTACACCCGTTATCTTGACACGCACAGGTGTTCACTCGGGAGAATCCGGGTGATAAATGGCAGGACAAAGTCTCGTCTGCCTATACAATCGAATAAACAAATAGAATGGATATACCCTGCAAGTAGGAACTTTCATTTATTTTAAAGGCAGAAAATGTATTATCGCAAATATTTACAAACCAATTGGGGCATACGAGAGTTAGACAATAAGAAACAGATCAACAGGAGAAACAAGACGTGCTTTCAGATATGAATTATCTGGAGAAGCGGAGATCGAAGTTCATGAGAGATTCAGATGATAAATCTCTTCTTGCTGTTTTCGCGCATTCATTGTAGCTTCTGACAATGGCTTAATTTCTGTGGTTGAATGTTTTATTGAACATGTATGAGGCACAACACGAGTGTGATCAGCTGAACAAAGGTAGATTTTCCTCCGCTGAAGATGAGAAATTAAGAGATCTAGCTAACAAACGAAATGAACCAGGGACCGACAGGCAAACGAAATGGGGAATACGGATATTTAAAGGTACCGTATTAAATTCGTTTTATATTATTATTCAAGTCTTATAAATAAATACACCTAAAGAAAAAAACGTTTAGATCTAACAAAAATCAGCTTCTAAATATACCGGTATTTAGATGCAAACTCGCCGTTACACAATCCATT
>JAVTVY010053149.1:0-27562 GCA_036873755.1 Hanleya hanleyi | reverse complement strand
ACTGGCTAGTGTGATCTGTCTATTGTCCAGTGTTGGGGGACCTAATATAACCAGTGCAAGGCATGACCAGGTCATAAAGACCAGGCCACTGCAGTACATAAATAACTATGTTCCAATAGGACAGTATAGAATCACTTAGCCAAATGTTTTCAGACTGAAAAGTATGAAAAATAATTCATAGCGAATAAAATAAATAAATAATTATTCGTAGCTTAAATTTATCATTTCAATCTAATCATTATCCAGTCATATCGCGCTTACGTCGCGACACTCCCGCGGGCAGAAAGTCACACAAGATAAAGTTTTAGTCTTTCTCTAGCCTGTGCTGCGGCTTTTCTGATTGGTCTCGTTGAAGTTGAAGGCTGATTGGAAGCTTCAATGGGTACCATACTTCGTGTTTCAGAAGTATCACAGTCGTCGATACTTTTCTCACCCTGACATTCAAGTGGATACAACAAACTGAGTGGACGATTAAGAACAGACTTTGATGGAAGAAGTACCTCTGCAGCACGTACGTTCCCGTCCCGACTTGTATGAAGCTGCTTTATGCGGCCTATTTTCCATGTTGCACGCGGCAACTTTTCTTTTAGCAGAACTACATCACCAATTCTAGGTTCATACTGTGTTTGAACCCTAGGACCTTTCAGTCGTGTTTGCATGCGTTCACGCAAGCTGAGTAGATAATCATTTCTCCACGCCTGCCAAAATCTGTCAAGATGTTTCTGACCTTTCTTCCACAATTGTAGAAGTTGGTCTGCTGCGTTCATTCTTGGTTGATAGTCAGGATCATCATTATCTTCAAGACTATGAATCACAGTTTGCTGATTGTGGTTCACGAAATGATTTGGAGTAATTGTTACTTGAGAATTGATGTCTTCGTCTACGTAGACAAGAGGTCTAGAATTGACGATAGCTTGAACTTCGGCCAACGTTGTTTGCAGTTGATCCCGTGTGAGACAAAGTCGGCCAATAGATTTCCGAAGGCATCGTTTCACAATCCCTACCAATCTCTCGTAGAAACCGCCCATCCATGGGGCGAGCTCCACAGTAAAGTGCCACTCTATATTGTGTGTAGCCATGTAGGTTACAACATCTGGATTAGTCAACATCAAACTCCAGACTTTGTCAAGTACAGATTTAGCCAGTTTAAACTGGCTTGCGTTGTCTGAAATGAATCTCTTGGGTTTTCCATGACGCGCAAGGAACCGCCTGAAACACAGTAGGAACTTTTCAGCAGACATGTCCTCGATCAGCTCCAAGTGAACGGCGCGAACAGCAAGACATGTAAACAGACAAACCCACACCTTTTTAGGTTCAGAATCTGTTTTCACGTAGAGTGGGCCAAAATAGTCAAGTCCAGTATACGAATAGGGTACTGATTGCGACACTCTAAACTTCGGAAGAGGTGGCATTGGTGGCATTTTGAAGGGACCAGCATCAAACCGGCGACACACTGTACACCGCTTAATCACTTGTCTTACTACTGATCTTCCTTGCGGAATCCAGTACTCCTGTCTGACAGCTGCCAGAGTCTGTGAAGTACCAGAATGAAGTACTCTAGCATGCCTGTCGAGTATTATCAATCTCGTAAATGGGTCGTTTTTTGGTAGTAGTTTTGGCAGTCTAGATCCATGACTAAGTTGGGCATTTTGAAGTCTCCCATGACAGCGTATCAGACCAAGGTTGTCCAGTTGCAAGCCCAGTTGATTGCACAGATTATGTCTCTTGTTCTGTTGAAGGGCTGAAGTAACATCTCCATAGTTCTGTTGCTGGACAAACTTTTCCCACAGAATTTTGGAATTCTCGAGTTCAGTGACAGTCAATAGTCCAGTTTGTGTGCTATGTCCATTCAGTTTTCCAATGAATCTGGAACACCATGCTGTCACTCGAAGCAGTTTGGTAAGTGTTAAGCAGTTTCCGGTATCAATTCCGAAAGGCGACGAGATGGTTTCTTTCGGCGACAGCACAGATTTGTCGGACACTATCAGACTAGATGAAACTTCTGTTTCCGTTTCAAAGTTTTCAATGTTCGATGTCGCAGTCCAAGATGGCCACGATTCCGTATTTTGCCGAATCCATTCCGGACCACAAAGCCATTGTTTGACTTGACGTTGTGTGTCAAACCTTCCTCTGGTAGCAAGATCGGCTGGGTTTTCATTTGTAGGTACATAACGATGGCTGATATCTGGTTGGATTTTTATCTCTTTCAGTCGATTAGAGATAAATACAGGAAGTGGCTTTTTGGAAGCAATCCAATGCAGTACACACTGCGAGTCGGTGTAAACGACACGAGCTGATACTGGAAGCTGAAGCTGATTTTTCACAAAGTTGAGACATCGCACACCGATGAGGACCGCTAATAGTTCAAATCTTGGCAAAGTAACGGTTTTCAGTGGGGCTAAACGAGCCTTTGCGAATATGAGTCGACTTATGCAGTTCTCCTTGGACAGTAGTCGCAAATACACAGCTGCTGAGTACGCCTGCATGGATGCGTCACAGAAGCATATTAACTGCACGTCCGTGCAATCGGAGAGATTTATACCTATAAATCTAGGAAAGGAGATCGACGGAATTTCTTGCAGGTCTTTGAGGATTTGATTCCACAATAGTTGATTTTCCTCACTAAGTGGTTTGTCCCAGTCAACGTTTTCGATCCAAAGTTTCTGCATGAATAATTTTGCTCTCAAGGTTACAGGGCTGACCATACCAAGAGGGTCAAATACCGAGGCAATGGATGACAGAACTTCTCTCTTCGTTGAAGCACAGTTTCCTTGGGGGCAAACGATGGACAAAGTGTCACTGGCTACAGTCCAGGTGATACCTAGAACTTTGATCACTTCCTTGTTGCAACGATCTTGGCTGGGAAGTAATTTCATAAAGTCAGCTGAATTCGAAGACCATTCGCGGAGATTCATTGATGCAGTTTGGAAGATATTCTTAGCCTCATCGTAGAAAGCTTTACTTTGTTCAGTAGTTTGACAGCCAGTTATAATGTTGTCGACGTAAAGTGCTTGGCAAATTTTCATTGCTGTGTCACTGCCAGTTTTGTTCAGATGAAACAGACTTGTTGCGCCTAAGAGGAAAGGACTGAATACGACACCAAAAGGAACTCTTGCGAATCGATATACCTGCTGGTTCTTAACCGATGCAGGCTTCGCTGTATCTTCCAGCCAGAAGAATCGAGTTACGTCCCTTTCGTCATCTCTCAGTCCCACTTGAAGAAACGCCTTTTCGATGTCAGCAATCAGAGCTATAGGATGAATCCTAAATCGTAAGAGAAGTCCGCACAGGTCTTGTAAAATAACGGGACCTCGATGTAAACAGTCGTTCAGGCTTTTGTTCTGTTTTCTGAGTTTTGCCGACGCATCGTAGACAACCCTGACTTTGGTTGTCGTTTTGCTAGGTGTCAGTACAGCATGGTGGGGAATATAATGTTTTCTAGTGTCACTGAAAGATTTTGGAACCTTTTCAATAATACCCAGTTTTTCCTGTTCCTGGATAATATCGTGATATTTTTGCAGAAGATCTGGGGATTTTTGCAGCCTTTGAACTAAAGACTTGAATCGGCCAAATGCAAGTTCTTTGTTCTCTGGGAGTTCAACGATTTCACTTTTCCATGGCCAGGTCACGTGATAACGATTGTTGATCATTGTAACTGTATCGTTGAATCTTTCCAGGGCTTGATCATTGTCAGAGTCGTGAATGGAATCATTTATCCCTATGGATTCTAAACGCCAGAAATCTTCTAGTTGTGGTTTCAAGGGAAGTGATTGGTCGGGTTTTGCGAACATTACCTGTTCGGACATGGCATGTTTCCCAAAAGTGAGAACAAGCAGATTTGTCTCGTGTGATTGCTCATACTTTGTACCTGTTCTGCCCGTCAGTAACCAACCCAACGTGGATCCTAGAAGGTAGAGTCCCGGATGAAGTTGAATCTTCTCTGGAAGAACAAAATCTAGATAGTAATCATTTCCTACAAGTAACTCAAGTGTGGAGACTTTGTGTTCATTTGGAAGCGAGTCTGCGAGTGTAAAGTCTTTCCACAGATATTGCCAGTTTGGACAATTGTTGAGATCAACAGGTAGGCGATGAATATCTCCCGTTATCTTTGGAACAACATTAGCTGTGATGGCGATGAAAGTGTTATCCTTAAGTTTGATCTCTAGGGATACCGTTGGTGTTTTTATCACTTGAGGATTCTCAGAGCCGAATGTAAATAAAGAAATTTCTTCTTTATCTTTGCCCACATTCAATTTCAGCTTCTTAGCTAAAGCCTCTGTTATGTATGTCCGATGGCTACCGGAGTCAAGAAGCAGTCGAACAGTTTCCTCTGAGAATGTAGTTGGGTTTCTGATAGATGTTGTAGCTGTCTGCATTAACACCACTTCACCTGATGATAACATGGCTTGTTCTGTGCCGACATTTACACGAGGGCAAATTTCGACTAAGTTAGAATGTTCACTTGAAGATTTGATGGAGGAGAACTTCTTTGGACAGAGACTGCGATGATGGTTTTTACGCTGGTGACAATAAAAGCATGGTTTGTCTACGTCACAGTCTTTCAGCTGATGATTTTTGCGGAGACAAACATAGCAGCAACCTCTTATTTTCTGTTTTCTGCTATCTATGGTTGCGTAAGTTTGACATTCATCACTCCAGTGATTTTTCCCACAAAAGTGACAGCCATATTTGGGAAGTTTCTGCGAAGATACGGTTTGTTTACTACTAGCCACTAATGCTTCGGCTGACGACCGTATCATGGGTTTGGATTTCCATTGTGACCGCATTTCAGTGTTAGGCGATTCACGATTTTTTTCACTATGTGAAGATTGATTGAACTGATGTTCAGCTGCCTCACGGGCCATTATGTAAACCTTGAGTTGTTTCCTCAACCCATCAACTGTCCACGGATGCTCCGGGAGTTTCTTCATTTCAAGCTGCACAAGTACATCTCTAGGTAACTTAGAGGTAATCATACTAACAAATATTTGTGCAGACACATCTTGACCATGAGCCTCTAGTGATCGGAGGTATTTTTCCATATTGTCGTACAGATGCCTCAACCTACTAGTGAGACTAGTACACACAGGTAAGTTCATGAACTCACTATAGATGGCACTTATGGCAGATTGTGTGTTTCCATACCTTTCAGTGAGAAGGTTTACTGCCACCTGATAATTGTCATTGGAGACCGACAAGCCTGAGACGGTGATTAATGCCTCGCCAGAGAGTTTAGACTTCAAATAGGTGAACTTTTCTACCAAGGAAAGTTTCCGATTTTCATGGACAGCAACCGAAAAAGAATCCCAGAATTCTTTCCAAGACAAGATGTTTCCATTAAAAGATGGGATTTCCAGTTTGGGTAGTTTGACTGATGATGTAGTCGGGGTTTGTTGTAGATTACGCATTTCAGCAAGATGTAACTGCTGTGAAGTAATCAGTTGCTGAGTTTGAATTTGCATTTGTGATTGCATTTCAGATAACTTCTCTAAATGTTTGTCTATGTCAGATTTTTCAGGTACCAGAGACAACTTGCGTTCTTTTAGTTCAGTTTGAACGACATGTAAATCTGCAATAGTTTCAGTTACAGTTCCAATAAAGTCTATTGCCCCTTGTTCATCCTGCTCTAAAGCGGATTGCTCTTCTTTGGACCCTGATTCTATGACAGCAAATAACAGTTTTTCATTTGCTTCTTCAAACTTTTTAGAAAAGTCAACTAGCTTAGATCTCACCCCATTAACCTTTCGTAGTGCACGCTCCACATCTTCATCTTCGACATCTTCTCCTAGATGCTCTGGTCTTTTGTCCAATTCACGAACAAGCAAATTTCTGTATCTTGTTTTAAGTCCTTTCAGGTAAGACACAGACATCACGGACATCTTTTCAGCCATATTCGTAAAATCCAAGTCCAAGTCCGGTTCCGATCGGTAATCAAGTCCAGAAATTTGAGAAATCCAATGGAACAAAACACAAGTAATAATGCACAAGTTTTTAAACTTCATCAATTTTGTTTGAAGAAATCAGTCTCAAATAATCCAGTTCAATGAAGTTCATAACACACGGAAATTAAAGTCCTCGTTTCCGGGTTCCGGCTCCAAAAAAACATGTAGCGAGAGCAAGCTACATATTTACCGGTAAGTAGAAGTTGGAAGTCTGAGTATGCAATATAAATAAAATTAATGCCTTATCATTAATTTTCATTATTAGGATGCGAGCAATAGTTGTAATTCTGCATTGTAACGATACATTTGATAAATCATTGTACAATGCAAGGGAGATAATCGTTAATTGTGCACCTCGCCTGATCTCCCTTTGACCACGACGACAGGAGATGAGCCACTGTAAGTCCATTCTGTCGATGATTGGTTGCTTCCCCGCATGCGTTGATGTAAGCGGGACCACGAGGCCCGCACAGTTCACTTGGACGGGGAAGCCATAGCAGGAGACACGCACACACCGGAGTAATTGCTGTTACCAGTAATTTGTATGTATTTGATTTTAAATTTGGTTTTAAATTGTTAATTTTGACTTAGTCTTTCTCCGTGTGTGTGTTTAATATGAGAGCCAGACCGAACCGGCAGAGAAGGCCGCCAAAAAGATTGGCGCCCACTGACCAAGTGGATTCCGAGTGTCAGATGCCGGCCAAAGTCAGCAGGGTAGCTCTGAAGGGAAAGCGGGGGAAAAGCTCGGGAAGGAGCGGGAATTCGCCTCCGCCTTCCTCCGCAGCGGATCTTGGTGGTTTTACTGAAGCGGATCTGCAAAGTCATCTGCTTCCATCGACAAGTGCAGCACGTAATATCGCAACCGCCGGTGCCAGCGGTTCAGCTTCGACAACAAGCGTGACAGGTAATATGGGTACAGGTATGGATTGCCTGAATAATAGGGCCCCAGCCCTTCATACTGTTAACTTTAATGGTCAAAATTTAGCTGAAGGTTTTGGGGTGCCGACTAACTATAATTCTGGTAGCAGTTATCGAATACAGCATGGTGACAATTTGCACGGTATGCACTTGCAACCGCCCCCTTTTTCGTCCAATCAGAATGACTCCTCCTCTCACGCGTCATGCTCCGCAGTGCACGTGTCTCGTAGTGCATTGGCACCTAGGTTGACTGCGTTTTCGGATGGTAATATTAACGCTGTTCACCGTCCCCTCCCATCGCCCGGCATGCAAGCTCTAAATACAGCCACGATAGGCATACAGCCTGAGTTTGCAGGTACCTCAAGTGCGATAGAGTTGGGCGGTTGGGGATTAGCCCCAGCATTAGCGGTACAGCCGACCCCTTTAGTTAGTGCATGTGATGATCTAGAGACGCATGTCCCACATGCTATTCAGGCGAAAATCTGGGCAGGAGAATACATCGAGCTTCCCCTGTTGCTAAAAACAGCACAAGAATTACGCGAGCAAGTGTGTTCATTGGCTCTTGCGGGTAAGGAAGGTGAACCGGTTTTGCTTCGTCCCAAAATACAAATTAAAAAGATTGAAAACATTGAGAAGTGGACATCTGCTTTTTTAATCTTTAGTAGCATTTATTTGCAACAGCATCCATCACGTGCACGTCAGTTGCTAAAATATATGAGCATAGTCCGAATGTTAGCAGCACGAGTGACCGGTGCAGCATACGCTGTCTATGACCAGCAATTTCGCCTCCGAATGTCAAAGCATCCAAATTCTTCCTGGGGGGTTATTGATTGCGAGCTGTGGATGACTTGCCTACTTCCGCCTGCTACTAGTGTTGACAGCCGCCCTGTTGTTACCAATAGAGGTAATCGGGCTGGTAGTGGTAACCGTTATTGCTTTGCCTACAATGGTGATGGCTGCAGTAGGAACAATTGTAGATTTGTCCATAAATGCATGAAATGTTCAGGGTCGCATGCAGCTAGAACATGCACGGTTAACAAGAACGGTAAGAAGGGCAATTTTCGTCCCTCCACTTCAGCTAATTAACACACAAAGTGACAACAATCTACCCTTCAGGAGCCTCATGAGTGATCAGGTTGATTCGTGTATCCCGACGGAGTTACTTTCTTTGGCAAATACACCTATCAAAATTGATAGATTATGTTTTTGGTTGCAAGATTACCCAGAAAAAGAAGACAAAATATTATTAGAGAATGGATTTCGATTTGGATTTTCTCTGCATTACACAGGCCCACATAAACCTGTTAATGCCCCAAACTTAAAATCACTTCACCTAGCGGAGGATTTGGTGGCTAAGAAAATTGACAAAGAAATAAAGTTAGGTAGGGTAGCTGGCCCATTTAGTGAGCGTCCGATTCCGACTTTAAGGATATCCCCTATAGGTTTAATACCTAAGAAAACTCCTGGGGAGTATAGGCTTATTCAACACCTCTCTTATCCAAAAGGTTCTGGAACATCAGTCAATGATAATATAGCCCCATCCCTTTGTTCAGTGTCCTACTCTAAAGTGGATGATGCAGTGAGAATTATTCAGACCCTGGGTAGGGGGGCATTAATGGCCAAAGCTGATATCAAGTCTGCTTTCTATTTACTACCAGTCCATCCAGATGATTTTGATCAATTAGGTTTCATGTTTCAGGGCCTATATTTCGTCTCAAAAGTTTTACCTATGGGATGTTCGATCTCATGTGCTACCTTTGAACGGTTTAGCACTTTTATTGAGTGGTGTGTTAAGAAGGTGACAGGCCTTGATACAATGGAGCACTATATTGATGATTTTTTCATGGCCGGAGAAGCGGGCTCCAGGAACTGTGATTATTTAGTGCAAACATTAGAGGCAGTATGTCATGATATAGGGGTACCCCTTGCCGACGAAAAAAATGTAGGGCCGTGCACATGTCTGCCATATTTGGGCCTGGAGTTGGACTCCAATGAAATGGTGATAAGAATTCCACAAGACAAATTATCCGAACTCCGTAGCCGTTTGATCCAAGCCCATAGCTGCCAAAAAATACAGCTACGGGAGCTTCAGTCACTTATAGGCCTACTGAACTTCACTTGTCGTGCCATTGTGCCAGGTAGAGCTTTTTGTAGGCGCCTAATAGACGCTACTATAGGGGTGGTAAAACCACATCATCACATTAGGGTCACTTCTGAGATAAAAGCTGATTTGATAACCTGGTTGACCTTTCTTGAGCTGTATAATGGGAGGAGTGTTTTTATTGATCAGTTTTGGTTGTCCAACAATAACCTTGAGTTGTATACCGATGCAGCCGGTAGTCATGGGGTGGGGGCCTATTTTGATGGTCACTGGGCATACAGCTCTTGGCCTGAGAGCTGGCATAGTTCGGGAATTACGAAAGATATCACATTCCTTGAGCTATTCCCTATTGTGGTTGCAGTTGAACTCTGGGCGGATCAATTCCAGAATAAGAAAATTATTTTCAATTCCGATAACATGGCAGTTGTAGAAATTGTGAATAAACAGTCGAGTAAGTCCCCGAGAGTTATGAAGTTGGTTCGCCGGCTGGTGCTAGCATGTTTAAAGCACAACATTCTCTTTAAAACGCGTCATGTTGAAGGCATCAATAATCAGATTCCTGATTCAATATCCCGTTTTCAGTGGCTCCGTTTCCGTCAACTGGCTCCACGGGCAGACGCAGAACCAACCCTCATCCCCGAGTGGCTCTGGAGAATTTAGACGAAGAAACCAATAAATTAGTACAGAATTCACTGGCTCCGCGTACATGGGCTGCATATGAAGCTGGAGTTACCTCCCTTCATCATTTTCGTGAATACATGAATATCGCCCAGTTATGGCCAGTGCCTGTTAATGTGATTATGCAATATATTGCCTATTTGTCGCGGCAGAAATATTCACCTGCCACGGCCAGTACATACCTCGCTGGTATCTCATACAGACATAAATTCCTGCACTTAACTGATCCTACGTAAGATTTCATTGTTAGGAAGATGATGGATGGCTTCAGGCGTGCTGGTGCCCAGCATGACATTCGATTGCCCATTACTTTGCCACTTCTAACTGCTATTTTAAATGCTCTCCCACATGTATGTAAATCTAGTTACGAAGCCCGGTTGTTCCAGGCAGCATATCTGTTGGCGTTCTGTGGATTTCTGCGAGTCGGAGAATTGACTTCCGACAATAAATCAAGGCATAACCCAAAGGCATTAGGACTTGATGATATCAGGATTGATTCCACCAAGCAGCTTATGTTACTTGAGATCCGTTTTTCTAAAACTGACCAGCTTGGGCGGGGAACAACTTTGATAATTCCTGACAATAACACGCTGCAGCCACTACATTACATTATGGCATATATGCATTTGCGCAGGGATATACCTGGTTGTCAGCTCTTAGTGCATTTTGATGGCCTTCCCTTGAGTCGGTACCAGTTTTCCGCCATTTTGAAAAAATCACTTGTATTCATCAATCACCCCGCAGCACGTTATTCCTCGCATTCGTTTCGCATTGGCCATGCATCCCATGCGCATGCCCAGGGCGTACCATCAGAGACTATAAAGCTTCTTGGTAGATGGAAGTCCTCTGTATATCAGAGATACATTCGACTTCCACTGTGCTAATTCGTAATCATGCAATTTAATTGATTAGCCTGGTGTTATACCATGTATATGTGGCATATTTAGTTACATTGATTTTGTACTTAACCAGATTAAGTAGGTAAGCAGGCCAGCTGATCTGAGTCGCTGTCTTATGCTAAATTTGCAGCACATCTCGGGTCAGGGGGCCTGACTGGATCTGAAATTATTCATATGTCTTTTTGAGTCTTTATAGCTGCCAGCAGAAGAAGGGACCTAACAGTATGGCTTGTGGGCTCTAGCATCATATACTGGGCTCAGCGGCGAGCTACCAGAAAATCCAGCGGGTCAAATCTGGGCCTTCAGCGTCATGGCATTAATATCCACTGGGAGGGGATTCGGGGAATGTGCTGGGATGGCGTACTTAAACTTATAAACATTAAGTTAAAGTATCATGCCACCCCTGATATAATTATTGTTCATGCTGGTGCCAACGACATCTCTTGGGTCAATAGTTGCCCTCTTTTGCATACAATGGTGAAGGATCTCCGCCATGTACAAGAGCTGCTCCCCCGATGTAAAGTAGGTTTTTCTCATATGTTGCCCAGGCGCTCTTGGCCCAATGCTCAGGATGCATCCAAAGTAGAAATTGCCCGCCGACGTGTTAATCGTGCCGTAGGAAACAAATTATGGCACATGGGTGGGTTTGTTATCTGCCACCCTGATATTCGAGCAGATATGTCCCCCCTTTTCAGGCCAGATGGCGTGCATATGTCAGAAATTGGATGCGATTTTCTATTGAACGATTTAGAGGGGGCCCTTGAGGAGCTTATTCTCAGGGATGTGCGATACTTTCCCCCTACTGGTTATTGATAATTCCGGTGAATCTACAGTGCATATTATTTGGCTGAATTCCAAAATATAGTGAGCGAGCCATGGTTTTTATATGTTGCAGTGACAAGGTTTGGGGCAAGCCTCTATTGAGATGCTTGTGTGGCATTCAATTTCATCTGGCAGGCTGTTAAGGCGCGTATCATGCATGTATAACTAGACCCCCTTGTCACCAAGGGAGCTAGTGTGACACAAGTACTCCAGCGCCGTTATGTCACCATGAGGGTCCATTGGGGGTGTCCTACTTGGCTAGCATGTTGCCTTCTATTTCTGACGCGTAGTTTATACAATTGATGTATATTGTCAGATCGTTTATGCCATTTTTCTGACGCGTAGTTTATACAATTGATGTATATTGTCTGATCGTATGCCAGTTATGAAATTTTGGCAATCTTGTCGCTTGCGTTAATAAAGCCATGGCCAGTTTTTATTCCACAAAAAACATGGTATTGAGTTCATTTTATCAGATTAGCTTAAAGAGCATGGAGGTCCACCTGGCAAGAACAATTAACCTGGCAATGGGAATTTTGTTGTGGATAAATTTCCACCTGAACCTTGTTCTATCTCCATTCTGGAAAGCTAGTTTGATTGGTCAGTTGTTTCAGGTGGCCCTCACATACTGGATTGTTATATGGGTTTGTGCTATGCGAGATGGGCTAATAAATAAAATTAATGCCTTATCATTAATTTTCATTATTAGGATGCGAGCAATAGTTGTAATTCTGCATTGTAACGATACATTTGATAAATCATTGTACAATGCAAGGGAGATAATCGTTAATTGTGCACCTCGCCTGATCTCCCTTTGACCACGACGACAGGAGATGAGCCACTGTAAGTCCATTCTGTCGATGATTGGTTGCTTCCCCGCATGCGTTGATGTAAGCGGGACCACGAGGCCCGCACAGTTCACTTGGACGGGGAAGCCATAGCAGGAGACACGCACACACCGGAGTAATTGCTGTTACCAGTAATTTGTATGTATTTGGTTTTAAATCCCACCCAGTTTCACAACCCATCCCTATTTCTAGTATATATCTAACCTGACTATCCTGGGACTATAATAAAGGTAGAATACTGTAGTTTTCTGATTTTAATCACATATATATTACGATAAATTTAATTTGTAATCATTCATGTGTATTTGTCATGGCATTAGCAGCAATTCAAGATTCAAGTAACCACTTGTGTGGCATTCAATTTCATCTGGCAGGCTGTTAAGGCGCGTATCATGCATGTATAACTAGACCCCCTTGTCACCAAGGGAGCTAGTGTGACACAAGTACTCCAGCGCCGTTATGTCACCATGAGGGTCCATTGGGGGTGTCCTACTTGGTTGGCATGTTGCCTTCTATTTCTGACGCGTAGTTTATACAATTGATGTATATTGTCAGATCGTTTATGCCATTTTTCTGACGCGTAGTTTATACAATTGATGTATATTGTCTGATCGTATGCCAGTTATGAAATTTTGGCAATCTTGTCGCTTGCGTTAATAAAGCCATGGCCAGTTTTTATTCCACAAAAAACATGGTATTGAGTTCATTTTATCAGATTAGCTTAAAGAGCATGGAGGTCCACCTGGCAAGAACAATTAACCTGGCAATGGGAATTTTGTTGTGGATAAATTTCCACCTGAACCTTGTTCTATCTCCATTCTGGAAAGCTAGTTTGATTGGTCAGTTGTTTCAGGTGGCCCTCACATACTGGATTGTTATATGGGTTTGTGCTATGCGAGATGGGCTAATAATTGGTCCATATTTAATTCACTGAACATAAACACACTTAGTCATAAATCGCGTATCCACGCGTCGTGATAAATAAAGACTCAAAAAATGTAACTACACAAAGTTCACGTTACGACACAAAGTTCAGGAACGACACAAAGTTCACGTAAATTGTCACTGAAGTTTAGTAGTAATCCATCATATTCCAAGTTCACGTAAATTGTCACTGAAGTTTAGTAGTAATCCATCATATTCCAAGTTCACGTAAATTGTCACTGAAGTTTAGTAGTAATCCATCATATTCATCCGAATCAGCACATAAATCTGCAAACACAACCACTGACCATATTGGTATCTCCAGTCTAGGTCATCGTGACACAAGTACATGTAATTTCAGACAGTTAGTAATATCCAGGTTGTCTGTAGTTGTCTCTCAGCACAAACAGCAACATGCTGTGCTGGTCACTGGCTAGTGTGATCTGTCTATTGTCCAGTGTTGGGGGACCTAATATAACCAGTGCAAGGCATGACCAGGTCATAAAGACCAGGCCACTGCAGTACATAAATAACTATGTTCCAATAGGACAGTATAGAATCACTTAGCCAAATGTTTTCAAACTGAAAAGTATGAAAAATAATTCATAGCGAATAAAATAAATAAATAATTATTCGTATCTTAAATTTATCATTTCAATCTAATCATTATCCAGTCATATCGCGCTTACGTCGCGACACCTTATGTCTGGGATAAACATCTAACTAATATATAATATGTAGGCAAGAAAAGTACACCCAGTACCGTACTTGAGACTGTGTTGTAGCAAGGAAGGGATGCGGTAAAGCTGATTATAACATGTGTATTCAACATGTTAATACAGTTTAAGAGCCGTTTAGACAATATTTGAAAATTGGGTTTGTGGGGGATTTTCCAGCATATCCCTAGACATAGGCGAAATCGCTCGTGTGTGACACATTACGATTGTTGATAGTGTTTCTTCATATTATGATAATAAATGTGAGACTCACGCTACAGAGTATGTATACGGGCTTTTGTCTCGGTGCCACTTTATTTTAATTCATCAATGTCATAAGACAAGTGATTATTTTTTTATTGTGTATAACTGACAAATTAATTAGAGAAATACATATCTTCTGTATGTCACTTCAGGGAACATCTTTGTTTTTAATATATATGAACGATTTGCCTAATAAAAGTGTAGAGGATTGCTTTTTTCCACAGGACTGAGAAAAGTTTGTATGAAAACTACTTGCGATTATGTTTTGTGTAGTAGCTTCAACATCTTGTATCAAAAAAAAATAAGTGTTTGGCATTTTACCAACAAATAAATAAAGAAATTCTAATATTAAGTCGGTGCTAGGAGTAGATTATTCGAGTTGATTAGAGTACCCCATCTGTGTGCAATGTACGGTCCCTGGAAAATCTTGGGAAGTTCTTATAATTATGCTTGCCTCATTATAATTCAGCTACCGTGGTATGTGTTTGATTACCTTCGTTTTGACACAATTGTGTTATTATCACTCTCGACTGGTTATATATTATAGGCAACAATAAACAGCTTTAACTGGGACTAGCTGTCAGAATTACTTTGATGAACTTCATGAGTATATTTTAGTACAATCATCAGTGCATCTTCATATTTATTGCTAGTTTTATGTGCTTATTGATTTTGTTGTTAATACTGTGAATACTGTTTCAATATAAATCTTGTTTAGTGAGTTTCTGAAGATATAAGACATATAAATATCAAACTTAACTGATGCATCTGATGTCATAGACTATTGCAATTCCACTCAAATATAAATATTGTAGGGTGTTAAGACCCAATATTTGCAGTTGCGTCGGACTTATTTCCTATATGTTTTTATAGCTATTTATAGAATCCTGTTCTCCAAGACAGTACATGTGCAAACTGTTAAATACAATTTTCGGAAATGTATTTCCATGTCCAAAAATATAGTGTGGCAATTGGATTGATTGGATTGTGCATTTTTGATTAGAAGTTTCGAATAGAACTTCCAACCCGTAAAACGTTTAAACCATATCATGCCTTGGGGGCCATTACACCCCCCACCACCACCACCAAACTTTCTGCGCTACCTCCGGAATGACAAAAAATGGAGAGCTGACGCTCTCTGACTTTTCAGTTTATGATAATTGGGTCAATTTGAGTCTATTTGCATAACCCCCGGGAAGAGGATCATGGGTATATTCAAGATGGCGGCCACGTGGGGTACCAGAAAAGTGATGTTTTCGTCATTTTGCAAGGAAGAGATAGCAGAAACTACTTTATTTCATATCAGGCTAATATTTTCTATTTTATCGTGTAGCTTTTGTGGAGAAATTACATAAATAAAAAAAAATGGAAAATCTGACCGAAAAATCTTGGATTTTCTTTTACCCAAGGGTATAGTGTGATAAATTTCAGCTCCCTGGATCGAAGGGAAAGGAAAATAATTTGGGGAGGGGGGAGGGGAAATGACCCCTCCCCAGGCCTGGACATGCCAGAAAAAGCCCAGGCCAGCTAGGGTTAAAGGCTTTTAGATTGTCCAAATCCGAGTAAAAAAGTTTATGCAGGATTTTAAAGAGTGAAGACCAGATCTTCAGTGGCATATCTTTTATCAGATAGCATCGAAAAATAGCCAATTTGAGGACAACAACAGTTCAAAAAACAATTACACGTTTCACAACTGCAAATAACCCAAATTATATTCTTTAGTATCGATTCCTTTTTATTATAATAAATATGGCCGTGAAATTCTTCAAATAGCGTCTGATATTGAAGTAGATTCTCTGTCACAATGGCGTGTGCATTGCGAAAAAATCGAATCTTTAACAAAGCAATGTAATTCTGTTCAATCAGATTGATTCTTGGGTATTTATTTCGAGAGTTGGTGAATCTCTCAAAAATTGCTTCTTCTCTTGAGAGTTCTTCTACAATCCAACTGAACTGAAACTCGGAAATTAACGCGTGACACTGATTTTCAGGTGCTTGGGTTTATATAGATAACTTGCATACTTGTCCCAAACGCTGCGCATATGCCAAAAATATGACGTTAACCATATTGTGATCCACACATCAAATCAACAAACTGCTTTGGCAACTCTCTTCCATGTATACAATTGTCTCTACACCTTTATCGCACAAGAGATCGAGCTTGGACAAACAAAGCTGAGGTCTTCACCAACATCATGACTACATGTATCTCTTGGGTGACACCATTAAGGAGCCAACACAAAACGTCGAGGGTGAAGAGGTTGAGTTAAGTCGGACTTCGTAACATTTAAAGACTAAAGACGACTTTACTCTTTCACTGCGCCTGTGGAGTTTTACTGATTCTCAGTCGCATCGTCAGAAATCGACATCGCATTATGCGAATTCTTTTCCAGACGCGCGCATCAAACAAAGGGACGAATAACCTAAAGCGTTCTTTCGGAAAACCCCCTACATAGAGATACAAATTTACCATAGTGTAAAAACCTCGATGTTATAGCTTCAGCAGTAAAGAGCACCAAACGATACGTACGTCGATAATGGGCCAATTTAGTTGCTCCTAGCAACCATAACTCTCAAAACGTACATACATTCCTTGAGCTAACTGAGTGTGTCGATTATAAAATAAAAGATTGATTCTGCGGCTTTCAGCCAAACCCCATTTAGGCGTGTTCTTGAGGATCACCTTTGGGTACGCTTATTCTGCGAGAGTGTTTCGTGATTTGGAACAACAATGGTTGATGCATTGGTCAAAAATTTGAAACCTTGACAGATCAGTGTAGATCTGGTGATCAGATATATACTTGAGTTTTCTTTCGACAGTTCGTCAATCTCCAAGGGATTACCGGTCTGTTTGAGCCTTGGTCGACAATCTAGCTGTATTGGAATTCGAAAAAATGAACTGTCTTTTCCAAAAACCAATCGATAAAAAATCTTCTAGAATTTAAAAAAGGATTACAACCACATTGTAGTGAGTCTGTCGATATTCCTTGCTTTTCTACGATACCACGTCGTACGTCACATGCCAGGGTTTGCTACTCACAAAGTTTTGGTACAAAGAAATCGAGCTGTTATCAATATTTTTTATATATAAACTCAGCTTCCGATCGCCTCAAATGTATCGTGTGAACACCTCTTGCCACAAGTGCACGGTCCAGCACCTCCCACAATTGTTCCTTGAGACTCGAAATGAGACAGGTGCATTACGTTCATCTCTTGCATACTAATCAAACGCTGCCAGAACGCAAACTATATTCACCCCGTTTTTGTTCCTGAAACGCGCTTTTCTGCCATTTTGTTGAGTGGTGAGATTAGATTATTAGAAGAACAGTGTTGCGATCGGTACTTTAAATCAACCAGCTCTTATAGCAACTATTGTTCGTGTTTACGGTTGACTCTCCACCTTTATGGCACAATACGTCGAGCTTGAACCGTCATACGTGACTCTGGAAAAGAAAACCTAAGCTCGGCAATAACATGCTGAAACCATCGACCAGCTGCCAGACAATGTCAATACTAGGCCGACATGAGGCGTCGATACTGTCCATGTTGAGCTCAGTTGAATGTTGGGCTAAATTGTGCAAGTCGCCTCCACTCGCATCCTTGTTTCACCAGGATGTGTGGTATGGTTATAGGTAGTCCGAGAGGCATTTGGTGGAGAAACAAGTCTGACCCCAGCCCCCAATAACCCATGATTTAAAATCCGGAGTATACATATCCGAGCAGCCTGACAATTTATGCACTCGAAGGGCGTTCACACTATTCTCCTAACGCAATTTGATACAGCTTCTGTGACAGAATAATACAATTACTTGATCTATCGGAAACTTTGCATGAGCCTTGCGTTTTACGCCAAGTGACGTTCAAGACAGAAAGCCAGCCTATCAAGGAACATTAAATAACTATGGATCGGAAACTGTTTTTGATTCTAAATGATTACCAGCGTCACTTTCTCAGGAAAAAAAAACATTTCATTCGCATTACCGTTCCCAGGAATTCACATCGATTAATGATAGTTCATCTCAAATGGTACACTATTTGACTTCCAATACAACTAGATTGTCCAATAAAGCTCACGAAAATCGGTAATATTTCGGAGATTCATGAAGCATCGAAAGAAATATTAAAGAATCAATCCGATTCGCCAGAACTACACTGTTGTGTAAAAGTTTCGATTTTTAGCTCATCTGGGCCGAAGGCCCGATGGGCTTATGTCATGGCCTGACTGTCCGTCGTCCGTCGTGCGTCGTGCGTCGTCCGTCGTCCGTAAACATCTTCTTCTCTGAAACCGCTTGGCCGATTAAGCTGAAACTTGGCATGCATGTTCCCCCCAATGAGGACACCAGAATTTGTTCATGCCGTGTCGATACGATTTTAAATATGGCCGCCATGGCGGCCATCTTGAATTTGCCATTGAAACATTGTTATCGCGATTTCTCAGGAACTACTGCATAGATCTTTCTCAAATTTGGTACACAGGTTCCCCTTGGGGTCTAGTTGTGCAAGATACCTGTTGTGGTCTGATTCACAAATCCAATATGGCCACCAGGCGGCCATCTTGGATTTCCCCATGAAACATTGTTATTGCAATTTCTCAGGAACTACTTTGTGGATCTTCCTCAAATTTGGTACACAGGTTCCCCTTGGGGTCTAGTTGTGCAAGATACCTTTTCTGCTCTGATTCGAACATCCAATATGGCCACCAGGCAGCCATCTTGGATTTCCCTATGAAACTTCGTTATCGTGATTTATCAGGAAGTACTGCATGGATCTTTCTCAAATTTGATACACAGGTTCCCCTTAGTGTCTAGTTGTGCAAGATGCTTTTGTGGTCTGATTCAGAAATCCAATATGGCCACCAGGCGGCCATCTTGGATTTCGAGATGAAACATTGTTATCTCGATTTCTCAGGAAGTACTGCATGGATCTTTCTCAAATTTGGTACAGAGGTTCCCCTTGGGGTCTAGTTGTGCAAGATACAATTTGTGGTCTGATTGAAAAATCCAATATGGCCACCAGGCGGCCATCTTGAATTTGCCAGTGAAATCTTGTCATCATTATTTTTCGTTAACTACTTTATGGATCTTTCTCAAATTTGGTACACAGGTTCCTCTTGGGGGTCTAGTTGTGCAAGATACCTTTTCTGCTCTGATTCGAACATCCAATATGACCACCAGGCGGCCATCTTGGATTTCCCTATGAAACTTCGTTATCATGATTTATCAGGAAGAACCACATGGATCTTTCTCAAATTTGATATACAGGCTCCCCTTGGGGTCTAGTTGCGCGAGATACAATTTGCGGTCTGATTGAAAAATCCAATATGACCACCAGGCGGCCATCTTGGATTTCCAGATGAAACATTATCGCGATTTCTCAGGAACTACTGCATGGATCGTTCTCAAATTTGGTACAGAGGTTCCCCTTGGGGTCTAGTTGCGCAAGATACAATTTGTAGTCTGATTGAAAAATCCAATATGGCCACCAGGCGGCCATCTTGGATTTCCAGATGAAACATTGTTATCGTGATTTCTCAGGAACTACTGCATGGATCTTTCTCAAATTTGGTACAGAGGTTGCCCTTGGGGTCTAGCTGTGCAGGATACCATATATGGTCTGATTTCCCCATGAAATTTTGTTATCGTAAATTCTTAGGATATTACTGCATGGATGTTGATACACAGGTTCCCCTTGTGGTCCAGTTGTGCAAGATACCTTTTTTTGGTTCATTTCGAAAATCCAATATTGTCGCATCTTGAATTTCCCATGAAACTTTATCATAAAATCTCAGGAAATAACTGCATGGACCATTTTATAGTGTTCAGGGGGGACAACACAAGTTACAAACTCATCTATTGCAGTTCTTTAGTAAAAATTTCTCACAGCTACTTTCCCCAGTTACAGACAGATGACCTACAGTGCCGTGGCACTATCTTTTACATCTTCGCAGACAGATGGGGGTATGTCTTGGTTAGGCCATACCTCGATCACCAGAGATTACTTTCATTGGAAAAATGTCCTGTTACATCTCATTGCCATCGTAACAACCCAGTCGCACATATTTCGTACTCGACATGTCTCCCCCTGGTGCATATACCCACAAAATATTGGAATCGTAGGTTAAAAACTGTCCAATGTACTGTCCGGACACGAAGTGGACAGACGGACGAACGACTGCAATCACATAATAAAAATTGGTTCTGGTTATTGCTTATACAGCTTACTGACAATCACACATTATATTTTGGTATAATTGCCTTTATTCCATAACCTCCAATTACAATCATGAATTTGCAGCTTGACCTCCTGTGAAATCGACTATGTTGCCATTTTGTTCAGGGGAGACAACGTAAGTTAGAAAATCATCTATTGCAGTTCTTCAGTAAAAATTTCTCGCAGCCACTTTCTCCAGTTATAGCCAGATGAGCGCTACGGTGCCGTGGCACTATCTTTTTACCAATGCACCAACCATCAACCATTGTGGACGAGGCTGTGACAGTATATTTCGGCAGTCCTGATAGATTCGTGAATGCCATTTACGATAGTGCAAAACTTTGTGGGTCTTCCAAGGAGTATATAATTATTATGACATATGGACATTACTAATGTTGAGAGCTGTGGGAAGGGTTGGGGCAGGGTGAGTATCAATGTTAGATTTTCATCTTTATAGGCCTACCAGAGGGACAAACATGTTTAGATGTATATTATTTCAATCGGTAAGATTGAGCTGATCAACTGGTGTATTCACAACAGCAAATGTATACACACTCTGCCCAAGATAATCTGCAAATAACCACAATCATAGATGCTATCTATAATGAGGTTTAATTTTTTTTTAATTTGAGCTGTTGGTTGATGTTGGGTTTGCGAAATCGTGGTTGCGCAAGTTTCCTAATGTTCCCCGCGGGTGTACACGCTAATTGCGATTAAATTGCTAGAGGAATACATTCATTTTTCTGACACAATATAGTTTCCAACAAATACAAGCGTCATAAACGACAGTTGAAGAATAACAGAATAACTCATTCAGACAACACTTTTCCAATGAAATCTTACAGGGGTATAAAACAGAAATATAAATAAATCAAGGTGGGTTCTAGTAGGAGAGAAACGGTAATCCGGCAATACTTCAAATCTGTTTGTTTTTTTCAATGACCAGCATTCTTTCATTAAAATGTCATGTCTTTTTCTAAATTAAAAGCGTATAACATATGTCAGTCGGTTTGATTGGAACTGCTTATATAAGTATCCTGAAGCATCAGGCCGAGAGTTACAAGCGTCTAGTCCGTCATTCATAATCCAGCCGTCGTCCATTAGAGAATATCCGCGTCCATAATCCAAAGACCTATTCCATTTTCCACATAACAGTATTAGCACCAAATTCAAAAAGACAATCATAGTATACATAAACATAGGCTTGTTTCCTGCAAGAGAGAAGAGGTCAACAGTTTTCAATGATGCCGGCAAGACATCATGATGTTCCAAAAATATCAAATCCGTATCGCTGATCAGTATTCTTAATCCACAATATTCGTTGTAAAGTCGTCATCTAAAGAATGACGTATCTCAGTCACGCTTTGATTGTGACTGTTCATATGAGTACCATGAGGATCTTGAAGTACATGGGTTCATACGGCCCCTAGCCCCGGGTTAAGCGGAATTAGACACAAGTTACGAAACGTAGCGCCATAGATCTTGCACGCTACGTTCGTATTTTGCTATCAGCATGCGATATGTATCGCCAAATTTGAGAAACTTTGAGTGGAGGCGCTTGGTGGAATAGCCCTGTTTATAAGTTTCAGCAACAATGTTTTGTGACGTTGATTAAAATCATCACATTTAACACAGGATCTAGCAAATGCTACTAAGCGAGATATGTATACGCCATATGCAGGTCCCACTATCCAGAAAGGGATAGTTTACGATATCGAAATTGTAATCATCTCTTTTGTCATGAAGTCGACGAGAGAGAATGCCCGCTTCATTTTTATAGAGATAGAGATCTAAATAAGATGTGCCTGTAGGGCTATCTGTAGTTTCCTTCAAATCCAGTGAAGGTGGATATATATCCTTCACTGCGTCATTGATATAGCGATTATCCACAGCGAGAAGATCGTCTATATAGCGTTTGTTGAATGAGAAGGAACGGGCTTTGAATGGATCGGTTTTTTAAAGCGCCTGCATATAGTCATATTCATAAGAGAACAGATACAGGTCATCTCATTGAAATATCAATTATTCCCGCGGTCGACACGATTAATTTACCCGATGCCAAAGGTTGTCCTTCCCATCATGACCTAGTGTTTACTCGTATTTTCTGTCTATTTGTTGAATTTACTGCTATATGATACTCATGTCAACCATTATCGCATTGGATGTGATAATTCGACGAGAATTATGATTGAATACCAGTTCGTATTACGAAAAAGGCATTTTTGATGCGTCGAAATGCGAGTCGTTCGAATGTTCGAATTTATTTTACATCAATAACTAAGTCATTTGTCAAACATAATTGCAAAAATAAAATCTAAATTTTGACAAATTGTGAAATATAGGATTTCTTAGAGTCATGTTTTAGATGTTACAGTGCATATATATTATGATGTGTTCTAATTTTTAAGTTTTAAGTTTTAAAGTTATCCCCGAGATTCCGTTTCATGACCTTTTAGGTCAGGTTTTGGTTATATAATTTCAATCTATATGGGTTAATAGAAAATGGTCATGTAATTGCACTGAATCTGTACTTTGTAATCCCGAATTTGATGTGCATGTTTAGAAAACGAGAGAGATGGCCGACCGAAATTTCACAACTGTACTGAGATTTGACGGGTCAGCTTACCCCTATAATATACTAGAATTGTATATATAGGAATGGTCGGTGTGTACAGGCAGACTAATTCACCATCATGTCTCAATGATAGATGTACCATGTCCAGTTTGAAAGACATTTACAATTGGACCGATTTTAATGAAGCTGTGTTGGTCTACCTGCCGAATGCCGTCGATCATTCCACAGTTAGCTGGAATGAATATACAATAAATCCGCTTAATATTCAAGAGACACTGACTCCGTTGTTGTTGTATCCTGTCTCATTTAATGAGGCTATCAAGTCTTCGAGAATCTGGGTTATGTAGACACCATCACCTGAGTCAACAGACGACCCTGCGTTATAATATATAGGATCGCACACAAGCCCTCGTCGTCTTGAGGACCGAAACTTCTACATCGGCGATCGATGAGGTGAGTTTGACACTATTGTCCAGAAACCTAGTGAAGCAATTAGTTTAATCGACGGTTTAAGGAACTTGCCAGGCGAGCTTACCCTACCGTGTCAGATGATGCTAAACGGTCAATGTTACGAGCATAGGTCCGCTCCATTTTCGACAAAACGCTGTCAAGGGAAATAGTAATGACAAAACATGCTACAGTTTTGGACGAGGCCATGAAATACGTCGATGAACAGAGGACCAGTGCAGAACTGTTGGCGACCATGAATATGCTCACGAAGCATGAACCTATGGAAGTCGGGTCGTCACAAAACCCCGAAAATGAGGCACAAGGCCGTAGCAACCGCGCACGTCAAGAAGAAAGTGTACAGAGTCATGCAGTCGCGGTAGAGATTCGACGTTTGCGGGATGAAGTCACCCGGCAGATGAGTGAACCGCCCCAGCATACACAGACTGCGCAGATACGTGGACAATCACATTAGGTAAAAAGGAACTAAATCATCAGCCTATCTCCTGCCATGTTAAACAGCCTGAACTTTCTACTGCAAATTGACATACCTGAACTTTAGTGAGGAGTCACTTACCAATGTGAATAACCACCAAGCATCTGTGATCCTCCACATCATATAGAAGCATAGCCATGACCAAATGATTCTTGACAACTTCCAACATGTACATGGGCGCCGCCATTTTGTTAACAAATCAGTCTGGCCTGCAGTCAAAACTACTTCCTGGGGCCAACTTTCTCCAGCCCAGAGACCAGACATCTGGCTTCCATAAAATTTTCGGCATTAATTAAGGACAATCTCACCTTGAAATACCTACCAACATCTAGTCTGAATTTCCACCAATCAGCAAGCCACAGTCCACTTCATCGGGGATATCCTTACCACGAACATCGAGCGGCAGCAGGACGTGACGTCATTTAGTTCCTTTTTACCTAAAGAAAAGAAGTATTGAAATAATTCCAGAGATTTTGCCATATTCATGTAATATGATATCTTTGTGGTCACCAGTAAAAAAATCACAGTTGTCAAATGACAGACATTGACAGAAAAGATAAAACAGAATGTGTCATGTGACTTGAAGATATCTGGAAAATTATGCTTATATTATAATACACTGTTCTTTGAATTTTATTTTAAAAATAAAATTATATTGCCAAGACAAGAAAACCCTGTGTTGTTGTGTTATTCCAATATCAGACAAACTGTGTGTTTGGCTTTCCTGGTCCAGGCATCACATCAGGGGGGACAACTCTTCACACCTGAGCTCACCTGGGGATTCAGGTGTAACATTTGTGAAAAAGACAGGTATTTTGGCTAAACACACATGCTGATGTCCAGTTTAACTACTGTTGAAAAGAAAAATATGTTTTTAATAGAAAATGTGTCAAAGATTAATATTTGGAGCAATACTCTTGTAAACACCACACACAAAGTTTGTCTGATATTTACTGATTAAAAGACATTTTGAAACAATAACCTGCCAGGTTTGACCGATTGTTTGGACAGAGGCCAGAAATATTCATCCCAGTAAAAACAAAGCTATGTATACAAGACTGTCTGCCTATATAAGACAGAAAAGAAGAAAATACTTAACATCTAGAAGAAATATACCAACCATGAGAGGCGACCGAAAGAGATTTCCCACCCGATTCAACAAGGCTCATGCTGCAACATACAGGTCAGGTAGAAGAAAACTACCACAGACTGAGGCATCCACAAAACGATATTTTAGACCAACCTCATACCAGTTTGACTTACTGACAGCTGGACTGGAAAAGGGCTCTGGTGTGGGTCACATGACTCGGATCTCACCCTACCCCTCAACAATGATTTTGCGGCCAAAAAAGGAGTCAATTCTATTAGCAAACCAGCCTGAAGACCTGCTACTGAAGGAGCCTGAATTTGAGTCTTATCGTATACTCCATGCAAGAAAAACATCTGACCTATTCAATGAAGCCTTTCGGGGGCACACCGAACAACATCCCACATGTACTGGGGCCTTAACCTGGGACAAGATGGCCGAAAAACAACGAGGCCTAGCCTGGAGAGAACAACTGAAATGTTCCAAGTGTGCCTATAAATCGGAGCCCAGAAATCTGTACGATGAAGTCCCAACAGCCTCTAAGGGAAGGAAAACTGCTAAACTAAACTTAGGAGTACAAGTCGGGCTTGCTCACACCCCTACAGGGCCTGTGGGAATGAGCAATATTCTAGCAGCTATGAATTGCCCACCCCCAAGTCTACGGGGCATGCAAAAAAATGCAAATTTAGTCTCTAAAGCACTACAGACACTGAATGAATATGATATGCGGGGAATGAGACAGGAAATTGGAGATTTGGGGAATATACCTGGGTTCGAAGAGCGATTTGGCGTATGTATGGATGCAGTCTATTCAAACCCCATTTATTCGGCGACAGGAAGGTCTCCATACCAGGCTGCGACTCAGGCCACACATTTAGTAGCAGAAACTACAACAAAACATAAACGCATTATCAGTGTTGTTTGCAGGAGCAAACTGTGCCAGAAAGGCAAGAGGATTGCACAAAAGACTGGTAGATTGCCGTGCCCGAATCATGCAGGATGCACCCAGACAATACCTGAGAATAAATCTATAGGAAATGAGAAGGCTATGGCAGTGGAGAATTTAAACAACCTCAGACAAGATGGAATTTTACCAAGAACAGTTACAACAGATGCAGATTGCCATGCCCATGAAGCTATAGATGTAGTATATGGAGATGAAGGCCTGCCCCCTCTTCATCAAATCGACACACAACATCTTGCTCGAGGCCAGAGAAAAGAGATAATGAAACAGACTTTCAGTGCTGACATGTTTCCAGGGAAAACAAAGGAAGAACGTGATAAAAATAAACAGCGGTTCTCACTTGACTTACCTCAGAGATGTCAGGCTGAAATGACTTCTGCTATGAAGATGGATGGTGATGTCTCGAACTTGAAAAACATGATTGGTGATGTAAAGGAAGCCATACGCAGCTGCTATCATGGCCGACATGAGAAATGCTCCAAGTTTTCATATGCATGTCATGGATCTGAAGAAAACAATTGGATTATACTAAGTCCTTATTTATCAGACAATTTCAAAGTGAAATGTGACACAGTGGGTGATATAGTCAAATTTAATCAGTGTATAGATAAAAGATTCAGTCTGGAACTGATTGAAAAAACCAAATACTTAAAAGACAGTCAAAAAGCTGAAGCAACAAACAAAGCCATTCTAAGTCGGGTTCCCAAAAACAAAACCTACAGCCACAATTATGCAGGCAGAGTTCATGGTGCAATACTGGCGGTTAATCGAGGAACTAATGTTAGTATAACTCCACTTAAACATGGAACAAGAGTGACAACATTCCTCAGAAAACAGCAAGCCCTGACTGATCGCAGAAAACTGAGAGCCAGCAGTAAAAAGGCAAAAAAAGAAAGAATTAATAGAAGGCGTATGTATGAGATTTATGATTCTGCTAAGGCAGAGGCCTGTTACAAGAAAGAACTTCTACTCGCTAATAAAAAACAAGCAAAAGCAATAGCGCGGGAAGAGAAGAAGAAAGGACAAGCGGAGAAGCGGGCTGAAAAAGCCCGATTGAAAGCAGAAAAGGAGACCGAGCAGGCCCGGAAGCTGGTGGAGAGAAAAGAAGCCAAAAAAGCAGAACGACTAAGAATGCGTAGAGCCGCCCTACCGCCATCCCATGCTGTGGACCACTGTTACATCTTAAGACCCAGGCACTATATTGACCACAGCTATACGAAGCAATGGGGACAACTACCAAACTAGAGCAAACAGGCTGGGTGATGAGAACCCTGGCAAACACCTTCAAATTTGCAGCGCTTCCTTTCTGCATTGTCCAACCGAGATTCACAGATACATAGGCTTTCGTGGCATAAATGGGAAATCTCCATATCAGGAATGATTTCCAGGGAATGGTTATGTGCCATCCAGATGAATCGATGAAGCCTAAGTCTAGACTGTTGAAACAAACCCTGTAAATTTACTGGAACCCGCATTACCCCATATCGGTTCCGATCACATTTGGCCCCACTCCAAATACGACAGCCGAACCCCCCCTCTGGAGACCCTGTGTTTTTTAAAAGTTTCTTCACATAACAATCGATCAATATCCAATCAATATTGGCTGCCATTTTGAGTGAAATCACAGACCCGCAGAAACTGAAAAATACATATGGACTGATCTTGTAGGTA